>VHIU01000290.1:0-127907 GCA_010577795.1 Isatis tinctoria
ACATATGCTTTCTAAGCTTTTATAAGGTACACATTTAAGTTCTCTTTGGAACACAAACTTGTATCCCATGCTTCGCGTTCTATTTTTACAAGAAGTTTTGCGAAAATAGTTTTTCTTAGAAACCACCTCATACACATTTTTTGGACCCCAAATATGCTTTCTAAGCTTTTATAAGGTACACATTAAGTTCTCTTGGAACACAAACTTGTATCCCATGCTTCACGTTCTATTTTTACAAGATTTTGGAGTTTTTCTTAGAAACCTCATAACACATTTTTTGGACCCCAAATATGCTTTCTAAGCTTTTATAAGGTACACATTAAAGTTCTCTTTTGGAACACAAACTTGTATCCCATGCTTCGCGTTCTATCTTTGTAAGAAGTTTTGTGAAAATAGTTTTGCTTAGAAACCTCGTAGGACATTTTGTGGCCCCAAATATGCTTTCTAAGCTTTTATAAGGTACACATTTAAGTTCTCTTTTGGAACACAAACTTGTATCCCATGCTTCGCGTTCTATTTTTACAAGAAGTTTTGCGAAAATAGTTTTTCTTAGAAACCTCATAACACATTTTTTGGACCCCAAATATGCTTTCTAAGCTTTTATAAGGTACACATTAAAGTTCTCTTTTGGAACACAAACTTGTATCCCATGCTTCGCGTTCTATCTTTATTAGAAGTTTTGGGAAAATAGTTTTGTTTAGAAACCTCATAGGACATTTATTGGACCCCAAATATGCTTTCTAAGCTTTTATAAGGTACACATTAAAGTTCTCCTTTGGAACACAAACTTGTATCCCATGCTTCGCGTTCTATCTTTGTAAGAAGTTTTGTGAAAATAGTTTTGCTTAGAAACCTCGTAGGACATTTTGTGGCCCCAAATATGCTTTCTAAGCTTTTATAAGGTACACATTTAAGTTCTCTTTTGGAACACAAACTTGTATCCCATGCTTGGCGTTCTACCTTTATAAGAAGTTTTGCAAAAATAGTTTTGCTTAGAAACCTCATAGGACATTTTTTGGACCCCAAATATGCTTTCTAAGCTTTTATAAGGTACACATCAAAGTTCTCTTTTGGAACACAAACTTGTATCCCATGCTTTGCGTTCTATCTTTATTAGAAGTTTTGGGAAAATAGTTTGTTTAGAAACCTCATAGAACATTTTTTGGACCCCAAATATGCTTTCTAAGCTTTTATAAGGTACACATTAAAGTTCTCTTTTGGAACACAAACTTGTATCCCATGCTTCGCGTTCTATCTTTATTAGAAGTTTTGGGAAAATAGTTTTGTTTAGAAACCTCATAGGACATTTTTTGGATCCCAAATATGCTTTCTGAGCTTTTATAAGGTACACATTAAAGTTCTCTTTTGGAACACAAACTTGTATCCCATTCTTCGCGTTCTATCTTTATAAGAAATTTTGGAAAAATTGTTTTGTTTAGAAACATCATATGACATTTTTTTGGACCCCAAATATGCTTTCTAAACCTTTATAAGGTACACATTAAAGTTCTCCTTTGGAACACAAACTTGTATCCCTTGCTTCGCGTTCTACCGTATTAAGAAGTTTTGCGAAAATAGTTTTGCTTAGAAACCTATAGGACATTTTTTGGATCCCAAATGCTTTCTAAGCTTTTATAAGGTACACATTAAAGTTCTTTTTGGAACACAAACTTGTATCCCATGCTTCGCGTTCTATCTTTATTAGAAGTTTTGGGAAAATAGTTTTGTTTAGAAACCTCATAGGACATTTTTTGGATCCCAAATATGCTTTCTAAGCTTTTTTAAGGTACACATTTAAGTTCTCTTTTGGAACACAAACTTGTATCCCATGCTTCGCGTTCTATTTTTACAAGAAGTTTTGCGAAAATAGTTTTTCTTAGAAACCTCATAACACATTTTTTGGACCCCAAATATGCTTTCTAAGCTTTTATAAGGTACACATTAAAGTTCTCTTTTGGAACACAAACTTGTATCCCATGCTTCGCGTTCTATTTCTACAAGAAGTTTTGCGAAAATAGTTTTGCTTAGAAACCTCATAGGATATTTTTTGGACCCCAAATATGCTTTCTAAGCTTTTATAAGGTACACATTAAAGTTCTCTTTTGGAACACAAACTTGTATCCCATGCTTCACGTTCTATAAGAAGTTTTGCGAAAATAGTTTTGCTTAGAAACATCATAACACATTTTTTGGACCCCAATATGCTTTCTAAGCTTTATAGGTACACATTAAAGTTCTCTTTTGGAACACAAACTTGTATCCCATGCTTCGCAATCTATCTTTATTAAAGTTTTTGGGAAAATAGTTTTGTTTAGAAACCTCATAGGACATTTTTTGGACCCTAAATATGCTTCTAAGCTTTTATAAGGTACACATTAAGTTCTATTTTGAACACAAACTTGTATCATCCCATGCTTCGCGTTCTATTTTTACAAGAAGTTTTGCGAAAATAGTTTTGCTTAGAAACCTCATAAGACATTTTCTGGACCCCAAATATGCTTTCTAAGCTTTTTTAAGGTACACATTAAAGTTCTATTTTATAACACAAACTTGTATCCCATGCTTCGCGTTCTATCTTTATTAGAAGTTTTGGGAAAATAGTTTTGTTTAGAAACCTCATAGGACATTTTTTGGACCCCAAATATGCTTTCTAAGCTTTTATAAGGTACACATGAAAGTTCTCTTTTGGAACACAAACTTGTATCCCATGCTTCGCGTTCTATTTCTACAAGAAGTTTTGCGAAAATAGTTTTGCTTAGAAACCTCATAGGATATTTTTTGGACCCCAAATATGCTTTCTAAGCTTTTATAAGGTACACATTAAAGTTCTCTTTTGGAACACAAACTTGTATCCCATGCTTCACGTTCTATAAGAAGTTTTGCGAAAATAGTTTTGCTTAGAAACATCATAACACATTTTTTGGACCCCAAATATTTCTAAAGTTTTATAAGGTACACATTAAAGTTCTCTTTTGGAACACAAACTTGTATCCCATGCTTCGCAATCTATCTTTATTAGAAGTTTTGGGAAAATAGTTTTGTTTAGAAATGTCATAGGATATTTTTTAGACCCCAAATATGCTTTCTAAGCTTTTATAAGGTACACATTAAAGTTCTCTTTTGGAACACAAACTTGTATCCCATGCTTCACGTTCTACCTTTATAAGAAGTTTTGCGAAAATAGTTTTGCTTAGAAACCTCGTAAGACAATTTTTTGGACCCCAAATATGCTTTCAAAGCTTTTATAAGGTACACATTAAAGATCACTTTTGGAACACAAACTTGTATCCCATGCTTCGCGTTCTATCTTTATTAGAAGTTTTGGGAAAATAGTTTTGTTTAGAAACCTCATAGGACATTTTTTGGACCCCAAATATGCTTTCTAAGCTTTTATAAGGTACACATTAAAGTTCTCTTTTGGAACACAAACTCGTATCCCATGCTTCGCGTTCTATCTTTATAAGAAGTTTTGGAAAAATAGTTTTGTTTAGAAACATCATATGACATTTTTTGGACCCCTAATATGCTTTCTAAGCTTTTATAAGGTACACATTAAAGTTCTCCTTTGGAACACAAACTTATATCCCATGCTTCGCGTTCTACCTTATTAAGAAGTTTTGTGAAAATAGTTTTGTTTAGAAACCTCAAAGGACATTTTGTGGATCCCAAATATGCTTTCTAAGCTATTATAAGGTACACATTAAAGTTCTATTTTGGAACACAAACTTGTATCCCATGCTTCGCGTTCTATTTTTACAAGAAGTTTTGCGAAAATAGTTATGCTTAGAAACCTCATAAGACATTTTTTGGACCCCAAATATGCTTTCTAAGCTTTTATAAGGTACACATTAAAGTTCTCTTTTGGAACACAAACTTGTATTCCATGCTTCGCGTTCTATCTTTATAAGTAGTTTTGGAAAAATAGTTTTGTTTAGAAACCTCAAAGGACATTTTCTGGACCCCAAATATGATTTCTAAGCTTTTATAAGGTACACATTAAAGTTCTCTTTTGGAACACAAACTTGTATCCCATGCTTCGTGTTCTAATTTTACAAGAAGTTTTGCGAAAATAGTTTTTCTTAGAAACCTCATAAGACATTTTTTGGACCCCAAATATGATTTCTAAGCTTTTATAAGGTACACGTTAAAGTTCTCTTTTGGAACACAAACTTGTATCCCATGCTTCGCGTTCTATCTTTATTAGAAGTTTTGGGAAAATAGTTTTGTTTAGAAACCTCATAGGACATTTATTGGACCCCAAATATGCTTTCTAAGCTTTTATAAGGTACACATTAAAGTTCTCCTTTGGAACACAAACTTGTATCCCATGCTTCGCGTTCTATCTTTGTAAGAAGTTTTGTGAAAATAGTTTTGCTTAGAAACCTCGTAGGACATTTTGTGGCCCCAAATATGCTTTCTAAGCTTTTATAAGGTACACATTTAAGTTCTCTTTTGGAACACAAACTTGTATCCCATGCTTCGCGTTCTATTTTTACAAGAAGTTTTGCGAAAATAGTTTTTCTTAGAAACCTCATAACACATTTTTTGGACCCCAAATATGCTTTCTAAGCTTTTATAAGGTACACATTAAAGTTCTCTTTTGGAACACAAACTTGTATCCCATGCTTCACGTTCTATTTTTACAAGAAGTTTTGAGTTTTTCTTAGAAACCTCATAACACATTTTTTGGACCCCAAATATGCTTTCTAAGCTTTTATAAGGTACACATTAAAGTTCTCTTTTGGAACACAAACTTGTATCCCATGCTTCGCGTTCTATCTTTATTAGAAGTTTTGGGAAAATAGTTTTGTTTAGAAACCTCATAGGACATTTATTGGACCCCAAATATGCTTTCTAAGCTTTTATAAGGTACACATTAAAGTTCTCCTTTGGAACACAAACTTGTATCCCATGCTTCGCGTTCTATCTTTGTAAGAAGTTTTGTGAAAATAGTTTTGCTTAGAAACCTCGTAGGACATTTTGTGGCCCCAAATATGCTTTCTAAGCTTTTATAAGGTACACATTTAAGTTCTCTTTTGGAACACAAACTTGTATCCCATGCTTCGCGTTCTACCTTTATAAGAAGTTTTGCAAAAATAGTTTTGCTTAGAAACCTCATAGGACATTTTTTGGACCCCAAATATGCTTTCTAAGCTTTTATAAGGTACACATCAAAGTTCTCTTTTGGAACACAAACTTGTATCCCATGCTTTGCGTTCTATCTTTATTAGAAGTTTTGGGAAAATAGTTTGTTTAGAAACCTCATAGGACTTTTTTTGGACCCCAAATATGCTTTCTAAGCTTTTATAAGGTACACATTAAAGTTCTCTTTTGGAACACAAACTTGTATCCCTTGCTTCGCGTTCTATCTTTATTAGAAGGTTTGGGAAAATAGTTTTGTTTAGAAACCTCATAGGACATTTTTTGATAAAAGATGTGTTTTGGAAAGGTTTCAAACAAAGCATATAAAGACTTGGACTGATCGGATCCCAAGTTCTTGGAAATAGAAACAAAGACTAAAATAAAAATAAAGACTGAATTAACTAAGGTGAAGACTATCTCTTCAGCTCCCGTGCTCAGTTCTTAGCTCTTGAACTCTTTAAGCGTGAATTATGCATAAGCAATTGGCCTGAATCGAATTGGTCTCCTTAATTGTTTGTGTTGATCACTTGAATCAAATTCAAGGTGAATTGGGTTTTGCTAGCTTCTTGATCCATGGGCGTTTGGTCTTGAATATCCTTCTGAATTTGTTTGAGCTTGGCGCGAGTAATTGGACCTTGATATGCCCACTTAGCAACTGGTTCAACCTCCTTTGGTTCGGTATTGAATTGTTGTTCCTCATCTGGTTCTGAATCTTCCATGTCCAATCCATTTAGCCGTTGATCTTCATCCGGGTCTGATCCATCTTTGTTCAAGTCTTCTTCCAAGCTGGTCATGCACGCATCAACCCCTCCCTCTTGAAAAGGATTTGTCCTCAAATCCGCTCATCTGCACAATAAGGAATAAGGTCAGATACATTGAAGCTATTACTCACATTGTACTTACTTGGAAGATCGATTTTGTAAGCGTTATCTCCAATCTTTTGCAACACACGGAATGGTCCATCAGCTCTTGGAAGTAACTTAGATTTTCTTTCATTTGGAAAACGCTCTTTTCGTAGATGGATCCACACAAGATCGCCGGGTTCAAACAATGATGCGATCTCGACCAGCATGGACGATGGACGATGGAACCCGGGACAGACCAACCATGAGCTAAGGCAAGAACCAGCTGAACCGGATGAGGAACTGAAGAATGGAGTCCTTTTCACTCAACCACAAAGCTATGAGGATCATCTGGAGCATGTCATAATACCCATGGACCGTGCTGGAATAGGAGTTGGTCAAGGCAATTTTTTCTTGACCAAGGCGACCAAAGTTTTTCGGCTATGCTAGCTTTGGAGCTGTGGAAGGAACCTGACTGTGCCGACTTATTCTCAAGCAACAAGGACATTTCTCTCAGCCATATATAAGCCCACAAGCTAGAAGCATCAAGAAGTACAAAGTTGCACCAGATCGGCACAAGAAACCAGCTTATCTCAAGATGAGCCGATTGCAGAGCAAAATCTATCATGGCAGTTTTGGCATTATTCAACTTTGTCCAGGCCATGAAGAAAGAATGGGCAAGAGCATTTGCATCCCTGATACAAACCGAGGAAGGATATGAACCAGAACTTTTATAAGGTCCCTTATAAAATCATCTTTTATAAGGTCCCTTATAAAATCGTCCTTTATAAGATCCCTTATAAAATCATCTCTTATAAGGTTTCTCACAAACCTTATAAAAACGGGACAAGGAAGGGAATTCAAGACTGCATGGATTTGAAGAGTTATTCCAAGGATCTGAGAAGTCATTCAAACTTATTTATTATTTTTAGTCTTTGTTTGAGTTTCCAAGCACTTTAATTCTCTGCACAAACTCTTAGATTTATTTTCCTATAAAGTGAACTCATAAGTCACAAAATAATCAATCGAATTTTTATCATTTTGAGAGTTTTCTCTTGTTGTTCCTTTTGAACTTTTCGATCAATTGGTGCGTCATATCCAATCGATCACCCGGTTTATCAAGCACAGTCCATAGTGTTTGTGTGGCCATTCGCTAATCGAAGAAGAAGGCAAGGTTTTAAGATAGTACAGGTGAAGGGATCAAGCCCTTTGTTGGTGCTACACCAAGTCCAATCGACGATTCCACCGCCTTACTTAACCAATTCGTTTTAAGACAACTCAGGAGTTGGGATCAAGCCCATTTTGGTGTTGCACGAGTTTGAAGAGTCAAGGATTATCCCAATTACCACCTTGGAGTGAAGATCTTGGTTTGTGATCGATTCAGTTCATCAAAAGCTGGTCGGATCATATCAAGTTGGTATCAGAGCACCATTCCAAGCTCGGTATTATCTATTCGATCATCTTCTATCTTTTCATCTTCTTAAACACTTTCTTCTCTATCTATCTATAAATAGGAAGATCGGGCCAATCTAATACAAAAAAAAAAAAGAATCAAAAAAAAAAAAAAAAAAGAAAGAAAGAATCCAGCCAGGAGAAATCGGCTGCAAACCCAGGAGAAATCGGGTTTGAGATTGGTTAAAGCGATTTTCCGAAAAAAAATCTTTCAACTTCCTATCTGTTCTCAAAGAAACCGGATCTAAGGTTTGAACACCTTGTGGTTGATTAGTTTCATTGGAACCGCGAAGAGGAACACTTGCTACTAAAACGATTTGAGAGAAACACCTGAGAGAAACACTTTGTGAGGATTTTCTTAATTTGTTTGTTAAGTGTTTGCAGGAAATCATGGGAGACGAACAGAGTGCACAATCTGCTGGGTTATCTGTTATTCAGATACAAGCACTAACTGGAGAGTTTAATCGTATGCTAAACGCAGGTTTAGAGGCTGTGAATGTGAGACTTGATCGGATCCAAGAGGATCAACAAAAAGGACAACCAAGGCGATCCAACCGCAGGAATCAAAATGCCAACAGAGCCAGCAGACCTCTACGGGTTTGAAAGAGAAGAAGACTCAAGTGCTTGCAGGAACAAGATGTTTGGCCTTAAAAGGAGAAGTATCCAGGAGCAGATCCCACAACAACACGTTTTTAGATCACCATCTAAAACTTTGTTGGGTGATAAAAAACAGATTTTTAAAAGAGAAAAGAACTTTGCTTTTGATGGGCTTGATTCTGTGCAGGATAAGTCACGACCATGGAAACATATAAAGGAGAGCAGAGCACAGTCTAAACTAGTCAGAGATGAAGCGGAGCATGTTTACAACCATGGTGGCCTTCAGCAAAGCCAGTTTCAGAACCAGAAGAGTAGACAAAAGCGATATGATGATTTAGCAAGGCAGGAGGTGAAAGCTGTTAATGTTGCTGTGATGAATAGCCAAAAGAAGAGCACACACGCTCATCATCAGTTGCTGAGACAACAAATTCAGAGATGAATTGCTCAAAGGAGAAACCAGCTATCCAAAAGCCAGAAGAAGAACAGTCTATTCTGATGTGCAAAGGTATGATCGAAACTTCTGAGTCAGAGATTTGTTCTAATGAAATTTTCATGTGTCATAGCAGGAAATCCCTTGAAAATGACGTGCCTATGATGCATGGGGATGATGCTGCTGGACTTGAGAAAGAAGCTGCTGGACTTGAGAAAGAAGCTGTTGGACTTGAACTCGAAGGACCAATGACTCGTGCTAGTGATCCAGAACAGGCTAAGTGTTCTCTTCCCTCTTCTCAATCTGATTTTGTGCCTGAAATTAAGGAGACTTATCCAGAACTTACATGTTTAAACCGGTGCAACAGAGTAGAGTGTCTTCTCTTTTGCAGGAAACTGAAGAAGTCTCACAAGAAGAATCACGAAGGAAAGACCTAACGCCTAACCCTGTCCCAAAAACCATCCTTCAGTCATTCTTATGACTTTCAAAACACTGTAAGGAGTTTGAATGGGTTAGGGTAAAGTCTGATTTGTTTTTGCTCGTTTCTGATCAAAAGAAAAACAATTCGGATTTCAAAATTTTAAAGAGCTTTGTGTTTCTGGAATTGTTTTTGACCAAATGCTTCAGCCTTTTGAAACACTTGAACATGGGACATACTCTATGCCAAATTGTGTTTTGTTTGATGAATTTTGTGGTCTTGATAGTCCTATCGAAATTCTTTGAGTGAGAAAACATTTGAGCCATTTAGAGCAAAAACAGAGTTTTCATCTGCTTTTCAGGAACCATTTGGGTTTGAAAACTTAAAAGACTTTGGCAATGCAAAAGTTGTTTTAGAAAATGAAATTCAATCTTTTCAAAAGTTTGAGCATGATAAGTTTCTTTTGCAAAATAGTTTTGGTTTGAAAAAGTGTGTAATACTAATCTTGATTTGAAACCCTTTGGCAAAACCTGTGAAATCTTTTACTGTGAAGATTTGTGGTTTCAAAAACTTGGAGAGTCAAGCTTTACTTGGAAGAAGAACGTTTTTGATAAAAGACTTTCTAAGCTGAAGCAAGTGTTCTTGTTTTCTGAAAAAGCCTTGTCCGAACATAGATCATTTCAGGAAAAGTGTGCATCTGATTGTTCTTTGAATGAGCTTTGGTTTAGGAAACTGCGTGAGCTGCTTAGGACTAGCAGAATCTTGATGTTTGAAAATGCTGAAAAGGTTTCTAACTGGAACAATTCAATCAGTTTGCTTGCTTTGATTGTTCTACTTCTTGTTTGTTTTGTGTTCAAAAAGTGATTTATGTGTCAATGTGTGTCATAATGCCAAACTAGTCTATGAAAATGCTTTATGATGAGACATACAGCTAAACCGACCAATCCAAGCAAGAACCGGACCAATCTACACAAGACCAAGAACCGGATGTGCCCATTGTATTTGAAGGTGCATGACAAGAAACCGAGCAAGGATTCTTCACACAAGTACAATCAAAGCATGCAACGAATGATGGACCAGCTGGATCAACCATCCTTGGAGCAAGAGGCTACAACGAGCATGCCAAACAATGGGAAGACATTTCAAGCTTGGACCGACATGGAAGATATCATCAAGCAATCTGAAGCAACTCGCATCAAAGAGGAACACTGGCCTCTACTCAACACCAAAGCTCAAACTACCATTCTCATCATCTCAACCGAGCTGCAAGGTAAGTAGGTGAGTGTTTCAATTCGCATATCCGTGTGTTTTGTTTTGCAGGTTTAGGACTTAGTCTTTTTTTTTCGTTTAAGTCTCTCTTTTAAATCGAACTCTAGTTTCCTTATTTGGATCAAAGGCTCAATGTTAGACGCCTTGTTGTTTTCTTTTCAGTTCTTGTTGTTTTTGAGTCAGTTTGTAGTTTTCTTCTTGTTAGAGTCGAACCCTAGAAGGTTCAAGCTGATGGACTATTAATAAAGTCCCACACGCAGCTTTGTAGTCTCAACTTTTTACCTAATCAATAAACAAGAACTTTCAGCAAAGAAAACCTTAAGCTAGCGCCGCTTGCTTTCTTCTCTAAGACTAGTCGGAGACCTGACCTCCTAGCCTTGAGAATTGTGTTGTATCAAAGGCCTTACACAGCCTTTGTGGTGCACTTCATCCCATCGTTTCACTCTTGCTGCCGGATCCTTTGAAGAGTAGCTTTTCAACCGATCCAACCCTTGTTGCGTAGCCTTCAAGTCTGAGTCCAAGTCCCTACAAGCCTGTGATAGCCGGTGCTTGTATCAGTTTTGGTATCAGAGCTGAAGTTCCTATTCAGCCAGGTTATATCTATCCGATCTATTTCTTTCTTGTTCATTTGTTTTCGATTTATTCTTGTTTTTGTGAGTCTTGTTTTGCATTCATAGATCGTTGAGTTTTTCTTGTTTTAGTTTTGCATCATTCAAAAAAAAAAAAAAAGAGAAACATAATAGTCTGAGTCTGAGTTAGGTTGTCGGCTAGGTTTAAGTTGTTCATCCATTGTTAGATCGAGTCAAAAAAAAAAAAAAAGGAAAGTTTGCACTTTTGTGTTAGCCGACTTGTGTCAATACCAAGTCGTTTTGTTTTGAGTCTTGTTGCATTCGAAAATTTTCTTTTCTTGTTTTGTGCATTAGTTAATCAACTTCAAAAAAAAAAAAAAGAAATTTGCACCTTTGGTTTAGAAGTTTTTCTTGTTGTGTCGAGATTTCCTTTTGTGTCTTTCCTTATTTGCGTTATTCAAAACTTGATACTCACGTTTTACCTTTCTTGTGCGAGGTACAATGGGAGACAATGGAGCCAACAATTCCAACTCGCAAGATGCATTGTTCCAACTCATCCATTCTTTGCGTGGAGACTTGCAAACCATGAGACAAGAGCTTGGAGAACGCATAACCCGAGTGGAACAACGACCCCCAGTAAGGCTTCCCATCCGGAACCTTGGAGGAACCAACCAAAGAGGGCCATACCAACCCACTACTATGCCGGGTGGACAAGGGTTTGTGCTCAATGACAACCCTGAGACCAGTAACCGCGAGAACGTGTTCCAGCACCAAGAAGAAGACCCTGGAGGTGCTCATGGTCCACGGCAACAACAACCTCAGAACCGGCGAGGCAATGATCATGATGATCAATGGCTGATGAAGAAGATGACTTCATTCCACAACCGAGAGGAAACAACAACTACCACGCCAACAATGGCAACTACAACTACAACGCCAATCAAGGCAACAACAACATCAAGTTGAAGGCGCCTCACTTTGCTGGCAAAGTAGACCCGAAGCCTACTTGGAATGGGAGAAGAGAATGGATCACATCTTTGATTACTACAACCATCCCGGTCCAAAGCGTGTGGCGTTAGCCATGGCTCAGCTCACGGGGAATGCACTCATCTGGTGGGAACGAATGATTTCAGACCGTAGAAGAGATAGACTCCGAGCCATAGATTCTTGGGTTGACATGAAGGATCTCATGCGACAAAGATTTGTTCCTCCACACTTTCAGAGAGACTTGCAACGGCGATTCCGAGCTCTTAGACAAGGAACCAAATCAGTGGAAGAATACTATGAGGAGTTTGAGCGCTTGAGAAACCGCTTGGAGATGAATGAGGATGGAGAGTCTATCATGGCTCAGTTTGTAGATGGATTGCAAGATCGAATCCGCTACAAGGTGGAGAGACAAGTCTACCAAGACTTCAAGGATTTATTCCATCTCGCCATACAAGCTGAACAACATATCAAGCGTAAATCCAACATAAGGAGTAAGCCTCAAGCCGCGTGGAACCCAAGCAACAACAACATCAACAAACCGGTGGATAAGGGGAAGGGCATTGAGATAGGATCCCACTTCAAGGGCAAAACCACCGAGTCTAGCAAGGATCCAAAAGCTGATCAGAGTAAGAACACTAACCCCCAGCGTACAAGGGACATTACTTGTTTCAAGTGCAGGGGTAGAGGACACATGGCTCGCGAATGCCCAAACCAAAGAGTCATGCTCTTGACCGAGAGTGGGGACATTGAATCCGGTGATGAAGCAGAACCTGAGGAGGATGATGAGTATGGGCACATTGAGTATCCCGACAAAGGAGAGCTTCTAGTAACTCGGAGGATACTTAGCGTGATAGTTGGACCTGTTGAGACAGTCCAAGAGAAAACATATTCCACAGCCGATGCACAATCCAAGGCAAGGTATGTAATCTCATAATAGATGGGGGATCGTGCACCAATGTTGCTAGTGCTCACATGGTAAACAAACTAGGCTTAGAAAAGATTAAGCATCCGAGACCCTATGAGCTAAGATGGTTAGATGATAAGGTTAAAGTTAAGATCCAAGAACAAGTAACCATCCCTTTTA
Source organism: Isatis tinctoria (assembly GCA_010577795.1). NCBI lineage: Eukaryota > Viridiplantae > Streptophyta > Magnoliopsida > Brassicales > Brassicaceae > Isatis > Isatis tinctoria. The sequence continues at coordinate 12,791 of VHIU01000290.1, forward strand.
GCATCGGTAGGTATCAAGATGAAGTAGTTTGTGATGTAGTACCTATGCAAGCTGGTCATGTTCTATTAGGTAGACCTTGGCAATGGGATAGAGAAACTAAGCATGATGGTCGCACTAATATGTATACTTTTATGCATCAAAACCGTAAAGTCAGCTTAGCTCCACTTACACCCACTGAAGTGCATGAATTGCAATTGCAAATGATCAAAGAGAAAGAGAACAACCGCAAATCGAACTTTCTTATTCAGCCTAGTCAAGTTAGAAAGGCTGATGCTTCTAAACACACAATGCTACTAATGATCTTTAAGGAGCTTTTGAGCGGCAGGGTTTAGTGAGCTGGTCTTACCCCAGGAGATTACTGAGCTTCTTGACAGGTTTAAAGACGTCTTCCCTGATGAGATGCCAGCCGGCTTACCACCTTTGAGAGGAATTGAACATCAGATTGATCTCATTCCGGGAGCAGCCTTACCTAACAAGCCAGCATACCGAGTCAACCCTGAAGAGTCTAAGGAACTAGAAAGGCAAGTTAAGGAGCTGATGGACAAAGGATATGTAAGGGAAAGCCTCAGTCCGTGTGCAACACCAGTCTTACTCGTGCCAAAGAAAGACGGATCATGGAGGATGTGCGTAGACTGTAGAGCCATCAACAACATTACCATCAAGTACAGGCACCCAATTCCGAGGCTTGATGACATGTTGGATGAGCTAAGTGGAGCCACTATCTTCTCAAAAGTTGATTTGAAGAGTGGATACCATCAAGTGAGAATGAAAGAAGGAGATGAATGGAAGACAGCTTTCAAGACAAAGCAAGGTCTTTACGAATGGATGGTGATGCCTTTTGGTCTCACCAATGCTCCAAGTACCTTCATGCGCCTAATGAACCATGTTCTTAGAGCGTATATCAGTAAGTTTGTTGTGGTATACTTTGATGATATTTTAGTCTACAGCAAATGTTTATCTGATCACGTGTCACATCTTGAGCAAGTACTAGAACACTTCGTAAAGAAGGACTCTATGCGAACCTTAAGAAGTGCACATTCTGCACTGATAAGTTGGTCTTTTTAGGTTTTGTTGTGAGTTCACAGGGCTTACAGGTAGATGAGGAGAAGGTGAAAGCAATCAGAGAATGGCCGACTCCAACCAATGTCAACCAAGTGAGGAGCTTCCATGGGCTTGCAAGTTTCTACCGTCGCTTTGTGAAAGATTCAGCAGCCTAGCAGCACCACTAACGGCAGTAGTCAAGAAGAGCGTGGGGTTTGCATGGGAGAGAGCTCAAGAGGATGCCTTCCAGGCCTTAAAGGATCGCTTGACCAATGCGCCCGTGTTGATATTGCCGGACTTCTCCAAGACCTTTGAGGTAGAATGTGATGCATCTGGATTGGGATAGGAGCTGTTCTCATGCAAGGAGGAAGGCCAATTGCCTACTTCAGCGAGAAGTTAGGGGGAGCTACTCTTAACTACCCCACCTATGACAAAGAGTTATATGCTCTTGTCCGGACCTTGGAGACTTGGCAACATTACTTGTTGCCCAAGGAGTTTGTTGTGCATACTGATCACGAAACCTTGAAGCATCTTAGGGGACAAACAAACCTAAAGAAGAGGCATGCACGCTGGATGGAGTTTGTGGAGACTTTTCCCTACATCATTAAGTACAAAAAGGGAAAAGAAAACATAGTGGCGGATGCTCTTTCCAGAGGCACGCATTGATATCTACAATGGAAGCTAAGGTGATGGGATTTGAATTCATCAAGGAGCTGTATCAAGAGGATCCGGAGCTCAAGGAGCACTTCTTAGAATGCGGAGACAAAGCTCAAGGGAAGTTCTACATCTATGAAGGGTTTCTGTTCAGGGAAAGGAGGCTTTGCATTCCACGGTGCTCACTAAGGGATCTGATTGTGCGAGAGGCTCATAGTGGAGGACTCATGGGGCATTTCGGAGTTGATAAGACATTGGCAGTTGTTAAGGAGCATTTCTACTGGCCACACTTAAGAAGACAGTTGAAGCTCATTGTGCAAGGTGTGTTACTTGCAAAAAGGCCAAGTCTAAGGTTCACCCCACGGATTATACATCCCTTTGCCAATACCCACGGCACCATGGGTGGATATCTCCATGGATTTCGTCCTTGGACTACCCAAGATACGCCACAAAGACTCTATCTTTGTTGTGGTGGACCGGTTTTCCAAGATGGCACACTTCGTACCTTGTGCCAAGACCAATGATGCATCTCAAACCGCGGACTTGTTCTTCAAAGAAGTAGTAAGCTGCATGGAGTACCACGCACCATTGTCTCGGACCGTGATAGCAAGTTCTTAAGCCACTTCTGGAGGACACTATGGAAGAAGCTTGGTACTAAACTTCTGTACTCCACTACTTGCCATCCCCAACAGACGGCCAGACAGAAGTAGTGAACCGCACATTGTCAACATTGCTGAGAACAACCATTGGGAGGAACTTGAAGAACTGGCTGGAGTGCTTACCATTCATTGAGTTTGCATGCATACAACCGATCTGTGCACTCAGCTACTAAGATGTCTCTTTTGAAATCGTCTATGGAACAAACCCAAATGTTCCCCTAGACTTGGCTCCAGTGCCACCAGCTGAAGTAGTGAGCCGGGAAGGAGAGAAGAAGGCCGAGTTCGTCCAGAACATTCATCAAAAGGCGAAAGCAAACATAGAAAAGAGGACCGAGCAGTACATGAATGCAGCTAACAAGGAAGGAAAGAGATGTCTTTTGAACCAGGGGATTTGGTTTGGCTGCACATGCGTCAAGAACGGTTTCCAAACCAACGGAGCTCAAAGCTGGCACCAAGAGGAGATGGACCATTCAAGATCCTAGAAAAGATCAAAACAACGACGCTTACCGACTGAACTCCCAGGTGATTTTAATGTGTCTTCAACCTTTAATGTTTCTGATTTATCTCCTTTTGTGGCAGGTGAATCTGTTTGAGGTCAAAACCTTCTGAAGAGAGAGGGAATGATGAGGACATACAAGCTAAACCGACCAATCCAAGCAAGAACCGGACCAATCTACACAAGACCAAGAACCGGATGTGCCCATTGTATTTGAAGGTGCCATGACAAGAAACCGAGCAAGGATTCTTCAACACAAGTACAATCAAAGCATGCAACGAATGATGGACCAGCTGGATCAACCATCCTTGGAGCAAGAGGCTACAACGAGCATGCCAAACAATGGAAGAGATTTCAAGCTTGGACCGACATGGAAGATATCATCAAGCAATCTGAAGCAACTCGCATCAAAGAGGAACACTGGCCTCTACTCAACACCAAAGCTCAAACTACCATCTCATCATCTCAACCGAGCTGCAAGGTAAGTAGGTGAGTGTTTCAATTCGCATATCCGTGTGTTTTGTTTTGCAGGTTTAGGACTTAGTCTTTTTTTTTTCGTTTAAGTCTCTCTTTTAAATCGAACTCTAGTTTCCTTATTTGGATCAAAGGCTCAATGTTAGACGCCTTGTTGTTTTCTTTTCAAGTTCTTGTTGTTTTTGTCAGTTTGTAGTTTTCTTTCTTGTTAGAGTCGAACCCTAGAAGGTTCAAGCTGATGGACTATTAATAAAGTCCCACACGCAGCTTTGTAGTCTCAACTTTTTACCTAATCAATAAACAAGAACTTTCAGCAAAGAAAACCTTAAGCTAGCGCCGCTTGCTTTCTTCTCTAAGACTAGTCGGAGACCTGACCTCCTAGCCTTGAGAATTGTGTTGTATCAAAGGCCTTACACAGCCTTTGTGGTGCACTTCATCCCATCGTTTCACTCTTGCTGCCGGATCCTTTGAAGAGTAGCTTTTCAACCGATCCAACCCTTGTTGCGTAGCCTTCAAGTCTGAGTCCAAGTCCCTACAAGCCTGTGATAGCCGGTGCTTGTATCACTTTAGATGATGACCCCAGGAACCTGAGTCTTTTTCTAGACATCCTTGCTCCAAATAAATTGTTTGTGTATTTCTTTTGCACACTTGATGTGGTTCTTCTAGTGTTTGTGAATGGACAGGTTAAGCAAGTGAAGAATTCTGTTTCTGGAGCGTGGATGACTCAACTAAACTGTTTGGAGCCAAAACCTGATCCTAGGTCATTGTCCTATGACTTCCAAAAAAACTGTAAGAAATTGGGTTTGCATAAAACAAAGCTGGATGTGTTTGTGTTGCAAAAACGATTTGGCCTTGTTCTAGATGAAGAGTTTTGTGTTTCTGAATTTTCTGAATTTGTTTTCAATTTGAATACAATTTCTGAAACACTAATCTGTGAGCCGCATTTGAAAGATCATGTCTTCAATAGCTTTTCCAAGTTTTCAGAAATCATTTCCTGTTCTGATAAACCTTTGCGGGATTTGAGATCAATTTCGGATTTTTGGATTTCCAATCACATACTGGTTTCTGAAGAAGTCATTGAAGATTATAAATGGTTTTTGAAGCTTGTTTGTTGTAATTCTGTTTTGATTGATCTTAGAAGGCAAAAACATCATGATTATGTGTTTTGCAAATATGATGTGGTTTCTTTAGTCTCTGTGAAAGCACAGGAAAAACAGGTTCACGAATCTGTTTCTAAGGAAATGAAGTTCGGAGTTGCTGCCCACAACATGCATGTGGACCAGGGAAGAAGGATTTGATCCAAGATCAAATTCAAGAGACAGCAAGCAAAAAGAACCGCAAATTGATTTGTCAATCAGGAGTTCTGAACTGGAAATATTTGAGGAAAACGATTTCAATAGCACAAGGAAGTTCCATTCCAAAACTTCACTTCATTCGTTTTCACATAATTGATTGCTTGGTATTCTACTTCGTGTCTAATATGTTTCTTCTTGTTGTAGGAGGTCCAGATTTGAGGACAAATCCTTTTCAAGAGAGGGGGAATGATGCGATCTCGACCAGCATGGACGATGGACGATGGAACCCGGGACAGACCAACCATGAGCTAAGGCAAGAACCAGCTGAACCGGATGAGGAACTGAAGAATGGAGTCCTTTTCACTCAACCACAAAGCTATGAGGATCATCTGGAGCATGTCATAATACCCATGGACCGTGCTGGAATAGGAGTTGGTCAAGGCAATGTTTTTCTTGACCAAGGCGACCAAAGTTTCCCGGCTATGCTAGCTTTGGAGCTGTGGAAGGAACCTGACTGTGCCGACTTATTCTCAAGCAACAAAGGACTTTCTCTCAGCCACATATAAGCCCACAAGCTAGAAGCATCAAGAAGTACAAAGTTGCACCAGATCGGCACAAGAAACCAGCTTATCTCAAGATGAGCCGATTGCAGAGCAAAATCTATCATGGCAGTTTTGGCATTATTCAACTTTGTCCAGGCCATGAAGAAAGAATGGGCAAGAGCATTTGCATCCCTGATACAAACCGAGGAAGGATATGAACCAGAACTTTTATAAGGTCCCTTATAAAATCATCTTTTATAAGGTCCCTTATAAAATCGTCCTTTATAAGATCCCTTATAAAATCATCTCTTATAAGGTTTCTCACAAACCTTATAAAAACGGGACAAGGAAGGGAATTCAAGACTGCATGGATTTGAAGAGTTATTCCAAGGATCTGAGAAGTCATTCAAACTTATTTATTATTTTTAGTCTTTGTTTGAGTTTCCAAGCACTTTAATTCTCTGCACAAACTCTTAGATTTATTTTCCTATAAAGTGAACTCATAAGTCACAAAATAATCAATCGAATTTTTATCATTTTGAGAGTTTTCTCTTGTTGTTCCTTTGTGAACTTTTCGATCAATTGGTGCGTCATATCCAATCGATCACCCGGTTTATCAAGCACAGTCCATAGTGTTTGTGTGGCCATTCGCTAATCGAAGAAGAAGGCAAGGTTTTAAGATAGTACAGGTGAAGGGATCAAGCCCTTTGTTGGTGCTACACCAAGTCCAATCGACGATTCCACCGCCTTACTTAACCAATTCGTTTTAAGACAACTCAGGAGTTGGGATCAAGCCCAATTTTGGTGTTGCACGAGTTTGAAGAGTCAAGGATTATCCCAATTACCACCTTGGAGTGAAGATCTTGGTTTGTGATCGATTCAGTTCATCAAAAGGCTGGTCGGACATATCAAACAACTTCTCCTTTCTGCTCTTATTCTTATCCTTCTTGTAGCGTTCACTTTGAGACACAATGTTGGAACGAGCCTTGGTATGAAGTTCTTTGACAAGTTTTGCCTTCTATTTTCCATCTAAATTATCTCGCTCACTCAAAGGTAAAGGCATCAAATCCAGTGGAGTTAAAGGATTAAAACCATAAACCAACTCAAATGGAGAAAACTTAGTAGATGAATGCACAGTATGATTATATGCGAATTCGACATGAGGTAAACAGTCTTCCCAACTCCTAATGTTCCTTTTAATGATCACACGCAGAAGAGTTGAAAGAGATCTATTGACTACCTCGGTCTGTCCATCAGTTGCGGATGACATGTTGTGGAAAATAGAAGTTTAGTTCCTAACTTAGACCACAAAGTTCTCCAAAAGTGATTGAGGAATTTTGTGTCTCTATCAGACACTATAGTCCTAGGGACTCCATGCAAACGCACAACCTCTCTAAAGAACAATTCGGCTATCAAGGATGCATCATCAGTTTTGTGGCAAGGTATAAAATGTGCCATCTTAGAAAACCTATCTGCCACAACAAAGACTGAATCCCTTCCCTTCCTAGTTCTAGGCAGTCCAAGAACAAAATCCATTGAAATATGAGTCCAAGGTTCAGTGGGAATCGGAAGAGGAGTGTACAGACCTTGATTTTGAGTTTTGGACTTAGCTTGTTTGCAAGTCGAGCATCGTTGGCAAATTCTCTCAACATCCCTCCTTAGATGTGGCCAGAAAAAGTGCTCTTGCAAAATGTGAAGAGTCTTGGTTACTCCAAAATGTCCCATTAAACCACCTCCATGTGCTTCCCTGACAAATAGCTCACGCAAAGAACAAGCTGGAACGCATAGCCGGTTATCATAAAAGAGAAAGTCATCCTGCCTATGATACTTGCCGGTTGCGAACTTAGAACAAGATTGATAAACTTCTTTGAAATCATGATCAAGTTCATACAAAGTCTTCATTTGTTCAAATCCAAGCAATTTAGCATCAAGGGTTGAGAGTAGAGAATACCTGCGAGATAGTGCATCAGCAACTATGTTCTCCTTACCTTGCTTGTATTTGATCACATATGGGAAAGTTTCTATGAACTCAATCCAATGAGCATGACGTTTGTTCAGCTTTTGTTGACCCTTTAGATGCTTAAGAGACTCATGATCAGTGTGTATGACAAACTCCTTTGGCCACAAGTAGTGCTGCCATGTTTGAAGAGCTCTCACAAGCGCATACAACTCCTTGTCATAAGTTGGGTAATTCAGAGTGGCACCTCCAAGCTTCTCACTGAAATATGCAATGGGCCTCTTTTCCTGCATCAACACAGCACCAATTCCAATCCCTGAAGCATCGCATTCTATTTCAAAAGTCTTAAGGAAATCAGGTAAGGCAAGAAGTGGAGCGTTTGTTAACTTCCCCTTTAGAACTTGGAAAGCTTGTTCTTGTGCTTCTCCCCACTTGAATCCTACATCCTTTTTGATCACTTCAGTGAGAGGTGCCGCAAGAGTGCTGAAATCTTTCACAAATCTCCGGTAGAATCCAGGTAATCCATGAAAACTTCGAACTTCGCCTACAGTCTTGGGACTAGGCCATTCCTGGATAGCTTTAATCTTCTCTTGGTCCACCTTAACTCCATCTGCGCCAACAACAAATCCAAGAAACACCACATTATCCGAACAAAAGGTGCATTTCTTTAAGTTGGCATAGAGCTTCTCTTCTCTCAAGACTTCTTGGACCAATTCTAAATGCGAAACATGTTCTTCAAGGGATTTGCTATACACTAAGATGTCATCAAAGTATACAACCACAAAGATGCCTATAAAAGACCTAAGAACATGATTCATCAACCGCATAAAAGTACTTGGCGCGTTAGTCAACCCAAAAGGCATGACTAACCATTCATACAAGCCTTGTTTTGTTTTAAAAGCGGTTTTCCATTCATCCCCTTCTTTCATCCTAATTTGATGATACCCACTTTTTAGATCTATTTTTGAAAAGATACTAGACCCATGTAACTCATCTAGCATATCATCAAGTCGGGGTATAGGATGTCTGTACTTAACCGTGATATTGTTGATGGCTCTGCAGTCAACACACATCCTCCAGCTCCCATCCTTCTTGGGCACAAGTAACACTGGAACGGCACAAGGGCTCAAACTTTCACGAATGTACCCTTTGCTCATGAGTTCGTCAACTTGCTTTTGTAGTTCCTTTGTTTCAACAGGGTTTGTGCGGTAGGCTGGACGGTTTGGAAGCGAAGCACCTGGTACAAAATCAATTTGGTGCTCAATGCCTCTAATCGGGGGTAGACCGGAAGGACTTTCTTCAGGGAACACATCTTCATAAGCCTGTAATAGAGAAACTATGCTGCTCGGGATTGCCGGCTCTAGATCAGTTAGTGAAAGCAAAGTTTCCTTGTAAATAAACAAGATCATAGGCTTAGTCGTATGTAAGACTTGTTTTACATCCCCTTGCTTGGCATAGAAGTTAGTGGCCTTCTTTGGTTCAAGTGTGTCCTCTGATTTGTTCTCCTCCTTTGCGGACTGATTTTTGTTTTTGCTGAGCTGTTTTTGGTCTAGATAGACCTCGGCTGGAGTCATAGGAACAAGCGTGATCTTCTTTCCTTTGAATTCAAAAGAATGCTTGTTGGAATGTCCATCATGTACCACTTTGTTGTCATATTGCCAAGGCCTCCCCAACAGTATGTGCCCGGCTTCCATGGGCAATACATCACACAAGACTTCATCCTTGTACTTCCCAATAGATAGTGGTACCTTAACTTGTTTCTTAACAAAGAGTTCTCCATGTTCGGACAGCCATTGAAGCGGATATAGACTGGGATGCTTGGTGGTTTTTAATCCTAGCTTGTTCACCATGGTCTGGCTGGCTACGTTGGTACAGCTTCCTCCGTCTATGATGAGACTACAAATCTTATCATTCACCTGGCACCGGGTGTGAAACAAGTTCTCTCTTTGCTCGTTGTTGACTCCTTCTTTGCTTTGAACACTTAAAGCTCTCCGAGTAACTAACAGTTCGCCTTTCATGGGTTTTTGTTCCTCGTCAGAACTATTCTGTCCCGAAGCTGCCTGTCCCTCCTCATCAGTGACAATCTCTCCACTGTCAAGTAACAGCATTGCCCTTTTGTTAGTGCATTCGTTGGCATAGTGACCACGTCCCAAGCATTTGTAGCATTGTACATCTCGGTTCCTAGTTGTGGTTCCTTCGCCTTTGTTTTTATCCTGCACAAAAAACGAGACTTAGCTTCGGTTTTATCCTTTGAATCAAACTTAGAAGTGAAGGTTGGTTTCACTTCCTTGTTAAAAGTCGTTTTGTTTCCAAAGCTAGGCTTAGTGTAGCCTTTCCTGCGCACTTGTTGTTCAACAAGTATGGCTTTGTGAAGCATCTCTTCAATGTCATCAAAGTCTTGCATCTCCAAGCGATCCTGGATCTCACGACTTAAACCTCCTTGGAAACGAGCCATGGTTGCTTCAGGATCCTCATTTGCGTCACATTTGATCATCAAAGTTTCCATCTCCTGATAGTAATCTTCCACACTTTTGCTTCCTTGAGTGAGTCTTCTGAGTCGAGTATGGAGATCACGATGGTAATGACTTGGTATAAATCTCTTACGCATGAGTGTTTTCATCTCGAACCAAGAGGCAACAGCCTGTTCTCCAGACCTTCTTCTAGTTGTCACGACTTGATCCCACCAATTGATTGCATAACCAGAAAACTCTGTTGCAGCGATCCTGACTTTCTTTGATTCAGAGAAATTCTGACAATCGAAAACAAGTTCGATCCTTTTCTCCCACTCCAGGTAGGCATCGGGATCATTTTTACCAAGGAATGGTGGAATCTTAAGCTTTAATCCACGAAGACTATCATCGGCTTTTCCAGAGTTGTCACGGCTCCTTGTTGATCTCCGATCATCATCTTCATCAGTTGGTTCTTCGTATCCGGAATCCTCTTCCTCTTCTTCTATTCGGTTGCGTCTTCTATGAGTACGGAAGCGTCTGTTGGTACGAGGGTTGGTTCTAGAACCAGTTTCTCCTGTGCCTGTTCCATTTCCTTGCCCATGATGTAAGCACGAGGGGGATATGGAGCAAGAAAGCTGGTTGTTCAACGCTCTCCTTCAAGCTAGATGATGGACGAATGATGCGAGTGATATGGAATCAAGCCAACTGGTTGTTCAACACTCTTTGGCTAGATCGATTGATGGAAATGGATTGAGGACGCCACAAAGCTCTATGGAAGAAAGCTTTGATAAGTCAAGCTTGCTTAAGGTCGATATTACACACGAACTCAAGACTTCAAAAGGGTTTTCAAAGATGAAAAGCTCCGGTTTCTTTATTGATATGAGTTGAAAAATACACGGCTGCGCTTAAGGCCTTATAAAGGGAGCCGATGCAGCTTTGCCCTACTGGGGACTTGAAGCAAATACAAGAAAATACAAAGCTAAAAGAATAAACTACTTAGACGAAATACAAACTACTAAACCGTAAATAACTAGATAACTAATTGAACCGACCTACATCACAACATGAACACACGGTTAGTCCATAATCGAATTGAACTGGTTTAGAGCTTACCTTGTAGAAGAGTTGGTCCGTGTGTTGAAGTGCACCGTTTCACTTAAGTAGCTTGGATGCTGAATAAGGAAACTCCATGCTCTTGTCGAATGGAAAACAATGGCCAAGTCTTGTGTACTTCTTCTTCATGATCATGTGGACCGACTTGGATGTGATAAGCTTCTATGCGAGCTGCTGGTTCTTCATCTTGAGCTTGAACCGTGGCTTGCTGGTCTTCACTTGGCTGATCTTCAGTGATGTTGAGCGTGCTCAGCTGGTCCGTGATACTCTCCAAGCTTTGGTTGTTGAATAGGCTTGCTACTCCAAGGTTGAAGCTCTCACGCATGTCTCTAGTTCCGGATCTTGTTCTTGGAGCTTGCTTCATGATGGGAATGGGTTGGTTGGTTCCTAGTTCCTCATCAGCCCACGACCGTTTAGGGGTTGGCTTTGTTGATCCTCTTGAACTTTGTCTAATCGGACATGGAGTTCTTCGAATTGTTTGGCGAATAATCGTTTCAGTTCCCCAGTTAGGGCAGCCATCTGGAAAGGGGATATTCCTACGCTCTCGTTTCCTTCTTGTTCATCTCCATTCGCCATAGCTTAGACCTGAAAAACCACTTAAGCAAACACGTTATTCAAAACTCTCTTTTCTCTCGGTGTTTCTCTCACGATTTTAAGTGCACTCAAGTTTCTCTTCACTATGTTCCAAGGGAACTCGAGATCAATCACAACACAATCCACGGATCAACTGTTGATTCAAGCGAATCAGAACAGAGAGACAGATTGCAAGATTTTTGGTGGGATTCGCCTTAACTACTCTCGGATTGGTTTTCTCCTCAATCCTCAGCCGATTTCTCCTGGCTGTTCTTTCTTGTTTCTCTCTTTTTTTTTTTTAAATATTTAGGAGTAGAGTAGCCCGAACCCTGATTACAAGATAGAAAGATAAGAAGGTGTTTTAAGAAATTTGATGGTGAGAAAGAAGATGAAATAGACTGAGACAATCGTTTGGAATGATTGCTCTGATACCACTTGGCGCGTGCCTGATAAGAAAGAGCACACGACAACCCAAGATCTTCACTCCCAGATTGATTTGATAATCCTTACTAAGGACAAATCGTGTGGAACCAATGCGGTGTATATTAAACACAACACCTGAACCAACTTTGGACGATTTGACAGGAGCAAGGCGGTGGAACCTTTGAATTGGTCTTGGTGTAGAGCCAATGGGGAGTATATTAAACCCACCACCTGAACTAACTTTGGACACAAGAAACACTTCGCCGGTTGATAGAATGGCAGACAAGTGTGATGGAAACACTTGAATAAACCGAAGATCCAATGGAGTCACACCACGAGATCAAAGTTCACAAGGAACAAAGAAGAGAAAACTCTCAAAAAGTTGATTGATAAAAGATGTGTTTTGGAAAGGTTTCAAACAAAGCATATAAAGACTTGGACTGATCGGATCCCAAGTTCTTGGAAATAGAAAGAAAGACTAAAATAAAAATAAAGACTGAATTAACTAAGGTGAAGACTATCTCTTCAGCTCCCGTGCTCAGTTCTTAGCTCTTGAACTCTTTAGGCGTGAATTATGCATAAGCAATTGGGCCTGAATCGAATTGGTCTCCTTAAGTGTTTGTGTTGATCACTTGAATCAAATTCAAGGTGAATTGGGTTTTGCTAGCTTCTTGATCCATGGGCGTTTGGTCTTGAATATCCTTCTGAATTTGTTTGAGCTTGGCGCGAGTAATTGGGCCTTGATATGCCCACTTAGCAACTGGTTCAACCTCCTTTGGTTCGGTATTGAATTGTTGTTCCTCATCTGGTTCTGAATCTTCCATGTCCAATCCATTTAGCCGTTGATCTTCATCCGGGTCTGATCCATCTTTGTTCAAGTCTTCTTCCAAGCTGGTCATGCACGCATCAACCCCTCCCTCTTGAAAAGGATTTGTCCTCAAATCCGGCTCATCTGCACAATAAGGAATAAGGTCAGATACATTGAAGCTATTACTCACATTGTACTTACTTGGAAGATCGATTTTGTAAGCGTTATCTCCAATCTTTTGCAACACACGGAATGGTCCATCAGCTCTTGGAAGTAACTTAGATTTTCTTTCATTTGGAAAACGCTCTTTTCGTAGATGGATCCACACAAGATCGCCGGGTTCAAACAACTTCTCCTTTCTGCTCTTATTCTTATCCTTCTTGTAGCGTTCACTTTGAGACACAATGTTGGAACGAGCCTTGGTATGAAGTTCTTTGACAAGTTTTGCCTTCTGTTTTCCATCTAAATTATCTCGCTCACTCAAAGGTAAAGGCATCAAATCCAGTGGAGTTAAAGGATTAAAACCATAAACCAACTCAAATGGAGAAAACTTAGTAGATGAATGCACAGTATGATTATATGCGAATTCGACATGAGGTAAACAGTCTTCCCAACTCCTAATGTTCCTTTTAATGATCACACGCAGAAGAGTTGAAAGAGATCTATTGACTACCTCGGTCTGTCCATCAGTTTGCGGATGACATGTTGTGGAAAATAGAAGTTTAGTTCCTAACTTAGACCACAAAGTTCTCCAAAAGTGATTGAGGAATTTTGTGTCTCTATCAGACACTATAGTCCTAGGGACTCCATGCAAACGCACAACCTCTCTAAAGAACAATTCGGCTATCAAGGATGCATCATCAGTTTTGTGGCAAGGTATAAAATGTGCCATCTTAGAAAACCTATCTACCACAACAAAGACTGAATCCCTTCCCTTCCTAGTTCTAGGCAGTCCAAGAACAAAATCCATTGAAATATGAGTCCAAGGTTCAGTGGGAATCGGAAGAGGAGTGTACAGACCTTGATTTTGAGTTTTGGACTTAGCTTGTTTGCAAGTTGAGCATCGTTGGCAAATTCTCTCAACATCCCTCCTTAGATGCGGCCAGAAAAAGTGCTCTTGCAAAATGTGGAGAGTCTTGGTTACTCCAAAATGTCCCATTAAACCACCTCCATGTGCTTCCCTGACAAATAGCTCACGCAAAGAACAAGCTGGAACGCATAGCCGGTTATCATAAAAGAGAAAGTCATCCTGCCTATGATACTTGCCGGTTGCGAACTTAGAACTTTAATATGTACCTTATAAAAGCTTAGAAAGCATATTTGGGGTCCAATAAATGTCCTATGAGGTTTCTAAGCAAAACTATTTTCGCAAAACTTCTTATAAAGGTAGAACGCGAAGCATGGGATACAAGTTTGTGTTCCAAAAGAGAACTTTAATATGTACCTTACAAAAGCTTAGAAATCATATTTGGGGTCCAAAAAATGTCCTATGAGGTTTCTAAGCAAAAATATTTTCGCAAAACTTCTTATAAAGGTAGAACGCGAAGCATGGAATACAAGTTTGTGTTCCAAAAGAGAACTTTAATATGAACCTTATAAAAGCTTAGAAAGCATATTTGGGGTCAAATAAATGTCCTATGAGGTTTCTAAACAAAACTATTTTCGCAAAACTTCTTAATAAGGTAGAACGCGAAGCATGGGATACAAGTTTGTGTTCCAAAGGAGAACTTTAATGTGTACCTTATAAAAGCTAAGAAAGCATATTTGGGGTCCACAAAATGTCCTATGAGGTTTCTAAACAAAACATTTTCCCAAAACTTCTAATAAAGATAGAACGCGAAGCATGGGATAGAAGTTTGTGTTCCAAAAGAGCACTTTATTGTGTACCTTATAAAAGTTTAGAAAGCATATTGGGGATCCAAAAAATGTCCTATGAGGTTTCTAAGCAAAACTATTTTCACAAAACTTATTCAAAAGGTAGAACGCGAAGCAAGGGATACAAGTTTATGTTCCAAAGGAGAACTTTGATGTGTACCTTATAAAAGCTTAGAAAGCATATTTGGGGTCCAATAAATGTCTTATGAGGTTTCTAAACAAAACTATTTTCCCAAAACTTCTAATAAAGATAGAACGCAAAGCATGAGATACAAGTTTGTGTTCCAAAAGAGAACTTTAATGTGTACCTTATAAAAGCTTAGAAAGCATATTTGGGGTCCAAAAAATGTCCTATGAGGTTCCTAAGCAAAACTATTTTCGCAAAACTTCTTATAAAGGTAAAACGCGAAGCATGGGATACAGGTTTGTGTTCCAAAAGAGAACTTTAATATGTACCTCAAAAAACCTTAGAAAGCATATTTGGGGTCCAAAAAATGTCCTATGAGGTTTCTAAGCAAAACTATTTTCGCAAAACTTATTCAAAAGGTAGAACGCGAAGCAAGGGATACAAGTTTATGTTCCAAAAGATTGATGTGTACCTTATAAAAGCTTAGAAAGCATATTTGGGGTCCAATAAATGTCTTATGAGGTTTCTAAACAAAACTATTTTCCCAAAACTTCTAATAAAGATAGAACGCAAAGCAAGAGATACAAGTTTGTGTTCCAAAAGAGAACTTTAATGTGTACCTTACAAAAGCTTAGAAATCATATTTGGGGTCCAAAAAATGTCCTATGAGGTTCTAAGCAAAACTATTTTCGCAAACCTCTTATAAAGGTGAACGCGAAGCATGGGATACAAGTTTGTTTCCAAAAGAGAACTTTAATATGTACCTTATAAAAGCTTAGAAAGCATATTTGGGGTCCAATAAATGTCCTATGAGGTTTCTAAACAAAACTATTTTCGCAAAACTTCTTAATAAGGTAGAACGCGAAGCATGGGATACAAGTTTGTGTTCCAAAGGAGAACTTTAATGGGTACCTTATAAAAGCTAAGAAAGCATATTTGGGGTCCACAAAATGTCCTATGAGGTTTCTAAACAAAACATTTTCCCAAAACTTCTAATAAAGATAGAACGCAAAGCATGGGATAGAAGTTTGTGTTCCAAAAGAGCACTTTATTGTGTACCTTATAAAAGTTTAGAAAGCGTATTTGGGGTCCAAAAAATGTCCTATGAGGTTTCTAAGCAAAACTATTTTCGCAAAACTTCTTATAAAGGTAGAACGCGAAGCATGGGATACAAGTTTGTGTTCCAAAAGAGAACTTTAATATGTACCTTACAAAAGCTTAGAAATCATATTTGGGGTCCTAAAAATGTCCTATGAGGTTTCTAAGCAAAACTATTTTCGCAAAACTTCTTATAAAGGTAGAACGCGAAGCATGGGATACAAGTTTGTGTTCCAAAAGAGAACTTTGATGTGTACCTTATAAAAGCTTAGAAAGCATATTTGGGGTCCAAAAAATGTACTATGAGGTTTCTAAGCAAAACTATTTTCGCAAAACTTCTTATAAAGGTAGAACGCGAAGCATGGGATACAAGTTTGTGTTCCAAAAGAGAACTTTAATATGTACCTTACAAAAGCTTAGAAATCATATTTGGGGTCCAAAAAATGTCCTATGAGGTTTCTAAGCAAACTATTTTCGCAAAACTTCTATAAAGGTAGAACGCGAAGCATGGGATACAAGTTTGTGTTCCAAAAGAGATTTAATATGAACCTTATAAAAGCTTAGAAAGCATATTTGGGGTCCATAAATGTCCTATGAGGTTTCTAAACAAAACTATTTTCGCAAAACTTCTTAATAAGGTAGAACGCGAAGCATGGGATACAAGTTTGTGTTCCAAAGGAGAACTTTAATGTGTACCTTATAAAAGCTAAGAAAGCATATTTGGGGTCCACAAAATGTCCTATGAGGTTTCTAAACAAAACATTTTCCCAAAACTTCTAATAAAGATAGAACGCGAAGCATGGGATAGAAGTTTGTGTTCCAAAAGAGCACTTTATTGTGTACCTTATAAAAGTTTAGAAAGCATATTGGGGATCCAAAAAATGTCCTATGAGGTTTCTAAACAAAACTATTTTCACAAAACTTATTCAAAAGGTAGAACGCGAAGCAAGGGATACAAGTTTATGTTCCAAAGGAGAACTTTGATGAGTACCTTATAAAAGCTTAGAAAGCATATTTGGGGTCCAATAAATGTCTTATGAGGTTTCTAAACAAAACTATTTTCCCAAAACTTCTAATAAAGATAGAACGCAAAGCATGAGATACAAGTTTGTGTTCCAAAAGAGAAGTTTAATGTGTACCTTATAAAAGCTTAGAAAGCATATTTGGGGTCCAAAAAATGTCCTATGAGGTTTCTAAGCAAAACTATTTTCGCAAAACTTCTTATAAAGGTAAAACGCGAAGCATGGGATACAGGTTTGTGTTCCAAAAGAGAACTTTAATATGTACCTCAAAAAACCTTAGAAAAATGTCCTATGAGGTTTCTAAACAAAACTATTTTTGCAAAGCTTCTAATAAAGGTAGAACGCGAAGCATGGGATACAAGTTTGTGTTCCAAAAGAGAACTTTGATGTGTACCTTATAAAAGCTTAGAAAGCATATTTGGGGTCCAAAAAATGTCCTATGAGGTTTCTAAGCAAAACTATTTTCGCAAAACTTCTTATAAAGGTAGAAAGCGAAGCATGGGATACAAGTTTGTGTTCCAAAAGAGAACTTTAATATGTACCTTACAAAAGCTTAGAAATCATATTTGGGGTCCAAAATGTCCTATGAGGTTTCTAAGCAAACTATTTTCGCAAAACTTCTTATAAAGGTAGAACGCGAAGCATGGCATAATACAAGTTTGTGTTCCAAAAGAGAACTTTAATATGTACCTTATAAAAGCTTAGAAGCATATTTGGGGTCCAATAATGTCCTATGAGGTTTCTAAACAAAACTATTTTCCCAAATTCTAATAAAGATAGAACGCAAAGCATGGGATACAAGTTTGTGGTTCCAAAAGAGAACTTTGATGTGTACCTTATAAAAGCTTAGAAAGCATATTTGGGGTCCAAAAAATGTCCTACGAGGTTTCTAAGCAAAACTATTTTAGCAAAACTTCTTATAAAGGTAGAACGCGAAGCATGGGATACAAGTTTGTGTTCCAAAAGAGAACTTTCATATGTACCTTACAAAAGCTTAGAAATCATATTTGGGGTCCAGAAAATATCCTACGAGGTTTCTAAGCAAAACTATTTTCGCAAAACTTCTTATAAAGGTAGAACGCGAAGCATGGGATACAAGTTTGTGTTCCAAAAGAGAACTTTGATGTGTACCTTATAAAAGCTTAGAAAGCATATTTGGGGTCCAAAAATGTCCTATGAGGTTTCTAAGCAAAACTATTTTCGCAAAACTTCTTATAAAGGTAGAAAGCGAAGCATGGGATACAAGTTTGTGTTCCAAAAGAGAACTTTAATATGTACCTTACAAAAGCTTAGAAATCGTACTTGGGGTCCAAAAAATGTCCTATGAGGTTTCTAAGCAAAACTATTTTCGCAAAACTTCTTATAAAGGTAGAACGCGAAGCATGGGATACAAGTTTGTGTTCCAAAATGGAACTTTAATTTGTACCTTAAAAAAAGCTTAGAAAGCATATTTGAGGTCCAAAAAATGTCTTATGAGGTTTCTAAGAAAAACTATTTTCGCAAAACTTCTTGTAAAAATAGAACGCAAAGCATGGGATACAAGTTTGTGTTCCAAAAGAGAACTTTAATGTGTACCTTATAAAAGCTTACAAAAAATGTGTTATGATGTTTCTAAGCAAAACTATTTTCGCAAAACTTCTTATAGAACGTGAAGCATGGGATACAAGTTTGTGTTCCAAAAGAGAACTTTAATATGTACCTTATAAAAGCTTAGAAAGCATATTTGGGGTCCAATAAATGTCCTATGAGGTTTCTAAGCAAAACTATTTTCGCAAAACTTCTTTATAAAGGTAGAACGCGAAGCATGGGATACAAGTTTGTGTTCCAAAAGAGAACTTTAATATGTATTACAAAAGCTTAGAAATCATATTTGGGGTCCAAAAATGTCCTATGAGGTTTCTAAGCAAAAATATTTTCGCAAAACTTCTTAAAAGGTAGAACGCGAAGCATGGGATACAAGTTTGTGTTCCAAAAGAGAACTTTAATATGAACCTTATAAAAGCTAGAAAGCATATTTGGGGTCCAATAAATGTCCTATGAGGTTTCTAAACAAAACTATTTTCGCAAAACTTCTTAATAAGGTAGAACGCGAAGCATGGGATACAAGTTTGTGTTCCAAAGGAGAACTTAATGTGTACCTTATAAAAGCTAAGAAAGCATATTGGGGTCCAAAATGTCCTATGAGGTTTCTAAACAAAACATTTTCCCAAAACTTTTAATAAAGATAGACGCGAAGCATGGGATAGAAGTTTGGTGTTCAAAAGAGCACTTTATTGTGTACCTTATAAAAGTTTAGAAAGCATATTGGGATCCAAAAAATGTCCTATGAGTTTCTAAACAAAACTATTTTCACAAAATTATTCAAAAGGTAGAACGCGAAGCAAGGGATACAAGTTTATGTTCCAAAGGAGAACTTTGATGAGTACCTTATAAAAGCTTAGAAAGCATATTTTGGGGTCCAATAAATGTCTTATGAGGTTTCTAAAACAAAACTATTTTCCCAAACTTCTAATAAAGATAGAACGCAAAGCATGAGATACAAGTTTGTGTTCCAAAGAAAGTTTAATGTGTACCTTATAAAAGCTTAGAAAGCATATTTGGGGTCCAAAAAATGTCCTATGAGGTTTCTAAGCAAAACTATTTTCGCAAACGTCTTATAAAGGTAAAACCGAAGCATGGGGATACAGGTTTGTGTTCCAAAAGAGACTTTAATATGTACCTCAAAAAACCTTAGAAAGCATATTTGGGTCCAAAAAATGTCCTATGAGGTTTCTAAAAAACAAAACTATTTTGGCAAGCTTCCTAATAAAGGTAGAACGCGAAGCATGGGATACAATTTTGTGTTCCAAAAGAGAACTTTGATGTGTACCTTATAAAAGCTTAGAAAGCATATTTTGGGTCCAAAAAATGTCCTATGAGGTTTCTAAGCAAAACTATTTTCGCAAACCTTCTTATAAGGTAGAAAGCGAAGCATGGGATACAAGTTTGTGTTTCCAAAAGAGAACTTTCAATATGTACTTACAAAAGCTTAGAAATCATATTGTGGGTCCAAAAAATGTCCTATGGAGGTTTCTAAGCAAAACTATTTTCGCAAAACTTCTTATAAAGGTAGAACGCGAAGCATGGCATACAAGTTTGGTGTTCCAAAAGAGAACTTTAATATGTACCTTATAAAAGCTTAGAAAGCATATTTGGGGTCCAATAAATGTCCCTATGAGGTTTCTAAACAAAACTATTTTCCCAAAACTTCTAATGAAGATAGAACGCAAAGCATGGGATACAAGTTGTGTTCCAAAAGAGAACTTTGATGTGTACCTTATAAAAGCTTAGAAAGCATATTTGGGGTCCAAAATGTCCTACGAGTGTTCTAAGCAAAACTATTTTAGCAAACTTCTTATAAAGGTAAAACGCGAAGCAATGGGAATACAGGTTTGTGTTCCAAAAGAGAACTTTAATATGTACCTCAAAAAACCTTAGAAAAATGTCCTATGAGGTTTCTAAACAAAACTATTTTTGTGCAAAGCTTCTAATAAAGGTTAGCACGCGAAGCATGGGATACAAGTTTGTGTTCCAAAAGAGAACTTTGATGTGTACCTTATAAAAGCTTAGAAAGCATATTTGGGGTCCAAAAATGTCCTATGAGGTTTCTAAGCAAACTATTTTCGCAAACTTCTTATAAAGGTAGAAAGCGAAGCATGGGATACAATTTTGTGTTCCAAAGAAACTTTCAATGTACCTTACCAAAAGCTTAGAAATCATATTGGGGTCCAAAAAATGTCCTATGAGGTTTCTAAGCAAAAATATTTTCGCAAAAACTTCTTATAAAGGTAGAACGCGAAGCATGGGATACAAGTTTGTGTTCCAAAAGAGAACTTTGATGTGTACCTTATAAAAGCTTAGAAAGCATATTTGGGGTCCAAAAAATGTCCTATGAGGTTTCTAAGCAAAACTATTTTCGCAAAACTTCTTATAAAGTATAAGCGAATCATGGGATACAGTTTGTGTTCCAAAAGAAACTTTAATAGGTACCTTACAAAAGCTTAGAAATCATTTTGGGGTCCAAAAAATGTCCTATGAGGTTTCTAAGCAAAACTATTTTCGCAAAACTTCTTATAAAGGTAGAACGCGAAGCATGGGATACAAGTTTTGTGTTCCAAAAGAGAACTTTAATATGTACCTTATAAAAGCTTAGAAAGCATATTGGGGTCAATAAATGTCCTATGAGGTTTCTAAACAAAACTATTTTCCCAAAACTTCTAATAAGAGATAGAACGCAAAGCATGATACAAGTTTGTGTTCCAAAGAGAACTTTGATGTGTACCTTATAAAAGCTTAAAAAGCATATTGGGGTCCAAAATGTCCTACGAGGTTTCTAAGCAAAACTATTTTCACAAAATTCTTATAAAGGTAGAACGCGAAGCATGGGATACAAGTTTGTGTTCCAAAAGAAACTTTCATATGTACCTTACAAAAGCTTAGAATCATTTTGGGGTCCAAAAAATGTCCTATGAGGTTTCTAGAGCAAAACTATTTTCGCAAAACTTCTTATAAAGGTTGAACGCGAAGCATGGTACAAGTTTGTGTTCCAAAAGAGAACTTTAATATGTACCTTATAAAAGCTTAAAAGCATATTTGGGTCCAATAAATGTCCTATGAGGTTTCTAACAAAACTATTTTCGCAAAACTTCTTAATAAGGTAGGAACGCGAAGCATGGGATACAAGTTTGTGTTCCCAAAGAAGAACTTTAATGTGTACCTGATAAAAGCTTAGAAAGCATATTTGGGGTCCACAAAATGTCCTATGAGGTTTCTAAACAAAACATTTTCCCAAAACTTCTAATAAGATAGAACGCGAAGCATGGGATAGAAGTTTGTGTCCAAAAGAGCACTTTATTGTGTACCGTATAAAAGTTTAGAAAGCATTTGGGGATCCAAAAAATGTCCTATGAGGTTTCTAAACAAAACAATTTTCGCAAACTTATTCAAAAGGTAAAGACGCGAAGCAAGGGATACAAGTTTATGTTCCAAAAGAGAAATTTGATGTGTACCTTATAAAAGCTTAGAAGCATATTTGGGGGCCCAATAAATGTCCTATGAGGTTTCTAAACAAACTATTTTCCCAAAACTTCTAATAAAGATAGAACGCAAAGCATGAGATACAAGTTTGTGTTCCAAAAGAGAACTTTAATGTGTACCTTATAAAAGCTTAGAAAGCATATTTGGGGTCCAAAAAATGTCCTATGAGGTTCCTAAGCAAAACTATTTTCGCAAAACTTCTTATAAAGGTAAAACGCGAAGCATGGGATACAGGTTTGTGTTCCAAAAGAACTTTAATATGGTACCTCAAAAAACCTTAGAAAGCATATTTGGGGTCCAAAAAATGTCCTATGAGGTTTCTAAGCAAAACTATTTTCGCAAAACTTATTCAAAAGGTAGAACGCGAAGCAAGGGATACAAGTTTATGCTCCAAAAGAGAACTTTGATGTGTACCTTATAAAAGCTTAGAAAGCATATTTGGGGTCCAATAAATGTCCTATGAGGTTTCTAAACAAAACAATTTTCCCAAAACTTCTAATAAAGATAGAACGCAAAGGCAAGAGATACAAGTTTGTGTTCCAAAAGAGAACTTTAATGTGTACCTTACAAAGCTTAGAAATCATATTTGGGGGTCCAAAAAATGTCCTATGAGGTTTCTAAGCAAAACTATTTTCGCAAAACCTCTTATAAAGGTAGAACGCGAAGCATGGGATACAAGTTTGTATTCCAAAAGAGAACTTTATATGTACCTTATAAAAGCTTAGAAAGCATATTTGGGGTCCAATAAATTGTCCTATGAGGTTTCTAAACAAACTATTTTCGCAAAACTTCTTAATAAAGTAGAACGCGAAGCATGGGATACAAGTTTGTGTTCCAAGGAGAACTTTAATGGGTACCTTTATAAAGCTAAGAAAGCATATTTGGGTCCACAAAATGTCCTATGAGGTATTTTCTCAAAACTTCTAATAAAGATAGAACGCAAAGCATGGGATAGAAGTTTGTGTTCCAAAAGAGCACTTTATTGTGTACCTTATAAAAGTTTAGAAAGCGTATTTGGGGTCCAAAAAATGTCCTATGAGGTTTCTAAGCAAAACTATTTTCGCAAAACTTCTTATAAAGGTAGAACGCGAAGCATGGGATACAAGTTGTGTTCCAAAGAGAACTTTATATGTACCTTACAAAAGCTTAGAAATCATATTTGGGGTCCTAAAAATGTCATATGAGGTTTCTAAGCAAAACTATTTTCGCAAAACTTCTTATAAAGGTAGAACGCGAAGCATGGGATACAAGTTTGTGTTCCAAAAGAGAACTTTGATGTGTACCTTATAAAAGCTTAGAAAGCATATTTGGGGTCCAAAAATGTCCTATGAGGTTTCTAAGCAAACTATTTTTGCAAAACTTCTTATAAAGGTAGAACGCGAAGCATGGGATACAAGTTTGTGTTCCAAAAGAGAACTTTAATATGTACCTTACAAAAGCTTAGAAATCATATTTGGGGTCCAAAAAATGTCCTATGAGGTTTCTAAGCAAAACTATTTTCGCAAAACTTCTTATAAAGGTAGAACGCGAAGCATGGGATACAAGTTTGTGTTCCAAAAGAGAATTTTAATATGAACCTTATAAAAGCTTAGAAAGCATATGTGGGGTCCAATAAATGTCTTATGAGGTTTCTAAACAAAACTATTTTCGCAAAACGTCTTAATAAGGTTTTACTTCCGGGCTTGATCTCCGAGACTCAGTCGGCATTTGTCTCGGGTCGTTTGATATCGGACAACATTTTAATCGCCCAAGAAATGTTTCATGGCCTTCGTACGAATCCTTCATGTAAGAGTAAATTTTTGGCAATCAAAACGGATATGAGCAAGGCATATGATCGGGTGGAATGGAGGTTTGTTGAAAGGTTCTATCCAAGATGGGTTTTGCGCAACAGTGGGTAACCAGGGTAATGCAATGTGTAACTTCGGTTCAATATAAAGTCCTCCTTAATGGACAACCCAAGGGTCTAATTAAGCCTCACAGGGGGCTGCGGCAGGGTGATCCTCTTTCCCGTATCTCTTCATCTTATGTACAGAGGCACTGATTTCAAATATTCGGGAAGCAGAGCGAGTGAAGTTGTTGACGGGGATGAAGGTGGCTAGAGCTAGTCCACCAATTTCACATCTTCTTTTTGCGGATGATAGTCTGTTCTTCTGTCAGGCAAATAAAGACGAATGCCATGTCATTCTACGGATTCTTACGGACTATGAGAGGGTTTCGGGGCAAAAGATAAACTATGAAAAATCATCACTTCAGTTTGGTCATCTGGTGGATGAGGGAGTCAAGGGAGAGATCAAAACATTGTTGGGAATATCACGACTGGGTGGAATGGGCTCCTACTTAGGAATCCCAGAGAGTTTAGGTGGAGCAAAAACTCAGGTATTCGGTTTCCTTCATGACCGAATATTATCGCGTGTCAATGGGTGGACACCGAAACTACTGTCAAAAGGGGGCAAGGAAGTCATGATTAAATCAGTGGCAACGGCATTGCCTACACACATTATGTCTTGCTTCAGAGTTCCTAAAAAGGTTAATTCTAAGCTTATGAGTGCGGTAGCTCAGTTCTGGTGGGGTTCGGGTGGATCGAGGGGTATGCATTGGATGTCATGGGAAAAGCTATGTAGGAGAAAAGTTGATGGCGGTTTGGGCTTTCGAATGTTAGAGGAATTTAATACTGCTTTGCTTGGGAAACAGCTGTGGCGGTTACTGGATAAGCCAAATTCTTATTTGCAAAGGTTTTTAAGGGACGGTATTACCGTAATTCGGATCCTCTGGATCCTATCCGATCATACTCTCCATCTTATGGGTGGCGAAGTATTATCTCAGCTAGATCTCTGGTTAGAAAAGGACTAATCAAGAGGGTTGGAACAGGGCGATCTATTTCAGTTTGGAATGATCCCTGGATTCCGGCTCACCGCCCGAGACCAGCTTTACCGAAAACTATATTCACTACTCACAACTTCTCGTTTCTCATTTGATTGATGAGCGGACCATGACTTGGAACGTCAATCTGGTGAAGGACCTTATCTGCCCTGATGATGCTGCTCGCATTTTAAGCATCCCGATCAGTAAGTTTAATCGTCCGGATACATATGGGTGGCACTTTACAAAATCTGGACTCTATACGGTCAAATCGGGGTACAATACGGAACGGGAATCCAAGGAGGAGAAGCGAGGCGTTCAGGTTTTTGGGCCGGATATTAAACCGTTACAAGCATTCACTTGGATGGTGAGATGCCCTCCTAAACTCAGACACTTTATGTGGCAAGCTGTCTCGGGTTGTTTACCTGTCCTCGGTAATCTTAACTCTCGAGGAGTTAAGTGTGATACGCAGTGTGCACGTTGTGGAATAGAGGTGGAGACAACCAATCATGCTTTGTTTGAGTGTCCCCCGGCGGTGCAAGTTTGGGCTTTATCTCAAGTACCATCGAATCCAATGATTTTCCCGGGAACATCCCTGTTCTCAAACATGGATCATTTGTTTTGGCGTTTACCTACGGATGACAGAGTTCTGACATATCCATGGTTACTGTGGTACATTTGGAAAGGTCGTAATGACAAGTGTTTCAACAATATTGATAGAGATGCTAGGGACATAGTTCAATTAGCAGAATCGGAGGCCCTGGGTTGGGCAGAGGCCCAGATCGTGGAGGAACCTTTGTCCACAATGGAGATCTCAGGAACCCAGGATACTTTGCAGCCTATACAAGGCCGTTATTGCCAAGTTGATGGTTCCTGGAAAGAAGGTGATATTTTCTCGGGACAAGGGTGGTATACGGAGGATGGGGGTTTGGATTCCCTAATGGGGCCCGTAATGTTAGGGCCAGCCTATCTTCACTACATGGAGAGTTTGAGGCGCTTATCTGGGCGATGGATTGTATGAGTATTTTACAATTCAGAGAGGTTACTTTTGCAACGGATTGTCTGGAGCTGGTGACGATGGTGTGTGAACCAATGCTTGGCCGGCTTTTTCGGTGCATCTGGACGAATTTCGGCGCTGTCAAGATCTTTTCGACAGATGTGTGATTGTGCACATTCCCGATCAACTAATACAAAAGCGGATAAATTAGCAAAAAGTGCTAGATCCTATCCGTCAGGCGTAATTCATGTGGGTGTTGATACTCCGACTTGGCTTGTCGAGTCGTGTTAGAACTTAGTTTACTTCTGTTGTCAAAAAAAAAAAAAAAGGTAGAACGCGAAGCATGGGATACAAGTTTGTGTTCCAAAGGAGAACTTTAATGTGTACCTTATAAAAGCTAAGAAAGCATATTTGGGGTCCACAAAATGTCCTATGAGGTTTCTAAACAAAACATTTTCCCAAAACTTCTAATAAAGATAGAACGCGAAGCATGGGATAGAAGTTTGTGTTCTGATGAGGCCATCGAACCAGAACCCATACCAACGGTTAGAGAAGCTCCCATGACACGGTCTAGAACAAGGAGACTCAGGGAAGGTTTCAATCTAGCAGTACAAGACATATTGGATGTCTTTAAACCAGAAGAGCCACATGATCAACTAGATAGCAATGGTAAGCCTATCTTAATGGCAGGTAACGACTTCAATACCAAGGAGCCTCAAATGGAAGACATCGTACAAGGACTTCAAGAACTCACGATTAAGGCATAGAAGAGCCAAAGAGGACCAGGATCAAGATCAAGTCAAGAGCATTCGACCATGGACCATGCCGCATCAGAATCAGGTATTTCTATTTTTGTGATCAATGCAGGTAACATGGACCAGCCCAATGGTTAGAGCTACGCCTCCAAGCCTCAGAGGTGCCAAGTTCAAGCCGCACCAAAACTTCTTTTTATTTTGCTTAGCTAGTTTCCTTTTTCTTGTTTTCTCGGCCTTAAGCCACAAAGTGTTAGTTTGCGTTTTCTTTATTTCTTTTTATTTGGTCCTGTCGTTTAGAGTCTTTCCTTTTCTTGCTTGAGTCGACCATTAGGTCATAGCTGAAGAGCATATTAATAAGGCTCCCCTGCAGCATTGTAGACACAACTTTTACCCTAAATCAATAAACGCAGTTCTTGTATAAAGCTTAAGCCGCCGTCGCTAGCTTAGATCTTTTGCTCTTGTTCTTGCGTGTGGATTCACCAAGGCAAGTGTGTGTGCAGTATCAGAGTTCTTTCATAGCTCTGTGGTGCTCTTCGATCCATCATCACTTCCATCAACCGATTCAACAAGGGAGAGCGTCAAAGCCAACTTGTTAGATCCCACCCCTCAAGGCGTGTTCATCAAGTCTTGAGTCCATCTTTCGCCCATCCATTGAACCACAAGAGAGAGCGTGAAAGCCAGCTTGTGTTTCCCATCCCACCATCTATCCTTCCTAGAACCGAGTTCATATCATCTGGTATCAGAGCCGAAGGTCCACAAACCTTTGGTTCATTCTTTCCTTTTGATTTTTTCCATTGTTTTCATTTGTGTTCTTGTGTCTTGTCTTACAAAAAAAAAAAAATCCCTGCAATTTGTTAATTCGATTTTGTTTTATTTTTATAAAAAGAGGAATTCTTGCATTTGTTTTCTTTATACAAAAAAAAAAATTCCCTGCAATTTTGTTAATTCGAATTTTAATTTATAAAAAAAAAAGAGGATTCTTGCATTTGTTTGGTTTTATCCAAAAAAAAACAAAATTTTTTTTTTCAAATGGCCATTCAAAATTCTCTTTTTCAAATGATTAAGTTGATAAATTTTGATCAGGCAAAAGCAATGTGTGTTGAGATTTTGGATCCATCGATGGCACACCTCGACACATGTCTGATTCTTTGGTTTTGAGGACAAAACCTTTTCAAGAGGGAGAGAATGACGCAAAC
This sequence comes from Isatis tinctoria, assembly GCA_010577795.1. NCBI lineage: Eukaryota > Viridiplantae > Streptophyta > Magnoliopsida > Brassicales > Brassicaceae > Isatis > Isatis tinctoria. Next base: position 40,281 of record VHIU01000290.1, read on the forward strand.
ATCACTTGGAGAACACAGCCAACTCACCTAGAGTTCACCTCTAAGAAGAATCAGTTAAAAAGGAGTTCATATGAAGAAGATATTGAAGATACAACTTGGAAGATCTTCAATGAACCCGCTGGAGACATGCGCCTACTCATAAGTTATCCGGTCAAACGACGACGAATCAAGCAATAAATCCAAGTGTTTTGGATTCTCAACTCAAAGGGGAAGCCAGGAAAATTGGGTTTACATCAAACCGGATTCATACTTGGTAGTTATTGAGTTTACAAACCGGGTGAACTCCAAGTTACCCGATTTGGACCAGCGAGCAGTAATGGGAGGATTGCCGCTAAACCACGAGGAATTAAGCTATAAACCGACCTGTTCTGGAATCTTGATTCATCAGGGAATCCGGTACAATTGGAATCATACCGTAAATCATTTTGTGGCGAAAGATATTCGACTTTTATTCAGAGGATCCTCAGCTTGCTTATTTGGAACCTCACGGGTTTATGAGGCTTCAAACCTATCTATGGCATCCAGGAGACGTTTTATACAATCTAGATGATCCTAATAATGTCTAAGGTGCACCAGAAGTCAGGAGATCAAACGGATCACTCCACACCTCAAGTTTCCATATTCGACACCATTTAGAGTAAATATCGATCAATCGATATATCTCTTGATTTATTTGCACCAGCGGATTCAAAGGCATCAAGGACGACTCAGAAGGTTCCTAGACGTCACTATTTCATGCCAAAGTTGTCCAGATACAAAGAATCTCACATCCTTCTCATTTGGCCAGCATTCAAGCATTAAAGAGCATATCAATCAAGCAATTGATTGATTCAGAATTTATGTTAATTATTTGATTTATTCCATTTGTAAAAACGTGTAAGAGCTATTTATAAGCCATTCATTTTATTTGTAAAAAACAGACCTCCTTTTTGAAGAAATTAAGTTATGAGAATTATCTCTTTTAAGCTTTATGCTTATTTTCTGAATTTCGAAGAGTTTGTGTGTGAATCTTCTCTTTGAATTCATTGAGAGTTTGGTGAGAAGCCATCTCTTATTTGTCTTATCACGCCTTTCCCATAAGCTTTGTGGCGACCTCATCCACTTCACTCATCATCAACCGATCCAACAGAGAGAGCGACAAACCAGCTTGTTAGATCCCATCCCTCAAGGCATGTTCATCAAGTCTTGAGTCCATCTTTCGCCCATCCATTGAGTCACAAGAGAGAGCGTGAAAGCCAGCTTGTGATTCCCATCCCACCACTATCCATCCTAGAACCGGGTTCATATCATGTTCCAAAAGAGCACTTTATTGTGTACCTTATAAAAGTTTAGAAAGCATATTGGGGATCCAAAAAATGTCCTATGAGGTTTCTAAACAAAACTATTTTCACAAAACTTATTCAAAAGGTAGAACGCGAAGCAAGGGATACAAGTTTATGTTCCAAAGGAGAACTTTGATGTGTACCTTATAAAAGCTTAGAAAGCATATTTGGGGTCCAATAAATGTCTTATGAGGTTTCTAAACAAAACTATTTTCCCAAAACTTCTAATAAAGATAGACGCAAAGCATGAGATACAAGTTTGTGTTCCAAAAGAGAAGTTTAATGTGTACCTTATAAAAGCTTAGAAAGCATATTTGGGGTCCAAAAAATGTCATATGAGGTTTCTAAGCAAAACTATTTTCGCAAAACTTCTTATAAAGGTAAAACGCGAAGCATGGGATACAGGTTTGTGTTCCAAAAGAGAACTTAAATATGTACCTCAAAAAACCTTAGAAAGCATATTTGGGGTCCAAAAAATGTCCTATGAGGTTTCTAAGCAAAATATTTTTGCAAAGCTTCTAATAAAGGTATAACGCGAAGCATGGGATAACAAGTTGTGTTCCAAAAGAGAACTTTAATGTGTACCTTATAAAAGCTTAGAAAGCATATTTGGGGTCCAAAAAATGTCCTATGAGGTTTCTAAACAAAACATTTTCCCAAAACTTCTAATAAAGATAAAACGCGAAGCTTGGGATAGAAGTTTGTGTTCCACAAGAGCACTTTAATTATGTACCTTTTAAAAGTTTAGAAAGCATATTGGGGATCCAAAAAATGTCCTATGAGGTTTCTAAACAAAACTATTTTCACAAAACTTCTTATAAAGGTAGAACGCGATGCATGGGATACAAGTTTGTGTTCCTAAAGAGAACTTTAATATGTACCTTACAAAAGTTTAGAAATCATATTTGGGGTCCAAAAAATGTCCTATGAGGTTTCTAAGCAAAACTATTTTCGCAAAACTTCTTATAAAGGTTGAACGCGAAGCATGGGATACAAGTTTGTGTTCCAAAAGAGAACTTTGATGTGTACCTTATAAAAGCTTAGAAAGCATATTTGGGGTCCAAAAAATGTCCTATGAGGTTTCTAAGCAAAACTATTTTTGCAAAACTTCTTATAAAGGTAGAAAGCGAAGCATGGGATACAAGTTTGTGTTCCAAAAGAGAACTTTAATATGTACCTTACAAAAGCTTAGAAATCATATTTGGGGTCCAAAAAATGTCCTATGAGGTTTCTAAGCAAAACTATTTTCGCAAAACTTCTTATAAAGGTAGAACGTGAAGCATGGGATACAAGTTTGTGTTCCAAAAGAGAACTTTAAAATGTACCTTATAAAAGCTTAGAAAGCATATTTGGGGTCCAATAAATGTCCTATGAGGTTCTAAACAAAACTATTTTCCCAAAACTTCTAATAAAGATAGAACGCAAGCATGGGATACAAGTTTGTGTTCCAAAAGAGAACTTTCATATGTACCTTACAAAAGCTTAGAAATCATATTTGGGGTCCAAAAAATGTCCTATGAGGTTTCTAAGCAAAACTATTTTCGCAAAACTTCTTATAAAGGTAGAACGCGAAGCATGGATACAAGTTGTGTTTCCAAAGAGAACTTTAAGATGTACCTTATAAAAGCTTAGAAAGCATATTTGGGGTCCAATAAATGTCCTATGAGGTTCTAAACAAAACTATTTTCGCAAAACTTCTTAATAAGTAGAACGCGAAGCATGGGATACAAGTTTGTGTTCCAAAGGAGAACTTTAATGTGTACCTTATAAAAGCTTAGAAAGCATATTTGGGGTCCACAAAATGTCCTATGAGGTTTCTAAACAAAACATTTTCCCAAAACTTCTAATAAGGATAGAACGCGAAGCATGGGATAGAAGTTTGTGTTCCAAAAGAGCACTTTATTGTGTACCTTATAAAAGTTTAGAAAGCATATTGGGGATCCAAAAAATGTCCTATGAGGTTTCTAAACAAAACTATTTTCGCAAAACTTATTCAAAAGGTAGAACGCGAAGCAAGGGATACAAGTTTATGATCCAAAAGAGAACTTTGATGTGTACCTTATAAAAGCTTAGAAAGCATATTTGGGGCCCAATAAATGTCCTATGAGGTTTCTAAACAAAACTATTTTCCCAAAACTTCTAATAAAGATAGAACGCAAAGCATGAGATACAAGTTTGTGTTCCAAAAGAGAAGTTTAATGTGTACCTTATAAAAGCTTAGAAAGCATATTTGGGGTCCAAAAAATGTCCTATGAGGTTTCTAAGCAAAACTATTTTCGCAAAACTTCTTATAAAGGTAGAACGCGAAGCATGGGATACAAGTTTGTGTTCCAAAAGAGAACTTTAATATGTACCTTAAAAAACCTTAGAAAGCATATTTGGGGTTCAAAAAATGTCCTATGAGGTTTCTAAGCAAAACTATTTTTGCAAAGCTTCTAATAAGGTATAACGCGAAGCATGGGATACAAGTTTGTGTTCCAAAAGAGAACTTTAATGTGTACCTTATAAAAGCTTAGAAAGCATATTTGGGGTCCAAAAAATGTCCTATGAGGTTCTAAACAAAACATTTTCCAAAACTTCTAATAAAGATAAAACGCGAAGCTTGGGATAGAAGTTTGTGTTCCAAAAGAGCACTTTATTATGTACCTTGTAAAAGTTTAGAAAGCATATTGGGGATCCAAAAAATGTCCTATGAGGTTTCTAAACAAAACTATTTTCACAAAACTTCATATAAAGGTAGAACGCGATGCATGGGATAGAAGTTTGTGTTCCTAAAGAGAACTTTAATATGTACCTTACAAAAGTTTAGAAATCATATTTGGGGTCCAAAAAATGTCCTATGAGGTTTCTAAGCAAAACTATTTTCGCAAAACTTCTTATAAAGGTAGAACGCGAAGCATGGGATACAAGTTTGTGTTCCAAAAGAGAACTTTGATGTGTACCTTATAAAAGCTTAGAAAGCATATTTGGGATCCAAAAAATGTCCTATGAGGTTTCTAAGCAAAACTATTTTCGCAAAACTTCTTTAAAGGTAGAAAGCGAAGCATGGGATACAAGTTTGGTTCCAAAAGAGAACTTTAATATGTACCTTACAAAAGCTTAGAAATCATATTTGGGGTCCGAAAAATGTCCTATGAGGTTTCTAAGCAAAACTATTTTCGCAAAACTTCTATAAAAGGTAGAACGCGAAGCATGGGATACAAGTTTGTGTTCCAAAAGAGAACTTTAAATGTACCTTATAAAAGCTTAGAAAGCATATTTGGGGTCCAATAAATGTCCTATGAGGTTTCTAAACAAAACTATTTTCCAAGAACTTCTAATAAAGATAGAACGCAAAGCATGGGATACAAGTTTGTGTTCCAAAAGAGAACTTTAATATGTACCTTACAAAAGCTTAGAAAGATATTTGGGGTCCAAAAAATGTCCTATGAGGTTTCGAAGCAAAACTATTTTCGCAAAACTTCTTATAAGTAGTAGAACGCGAAGCATGGGATACAAGTTTGTGTCCAAAAGAGAACTTTAATATGTACCTTATAAAAGCTTAGAAAGCATATTTGGGGTCCAATAAATGTCCTATGAGGTTTCTAAACAAAACTATTTTCGCAAAACTTCTTAATAAGGTAGAACGCGAAGCATGGGATACAAGTTTGTGTTCCAAAGGAGAACTTTAATGTGTACCTTATAAAAGCTTAGAAAGCATATTTGGGGTCCACAAAATGTCCTATGAGGTTTCTAAACAAAAAATTTTCCCAAAACTTCTAATAAGGATAGAACGCGAAGCATGGGATAGAAGTTTGTGTTCCAAAAGAGCACTTTATTGTGTACCTTATAAAAGTTTAGAAAGCATATTGGGGATCCAAAAAATGTCCTATGAGGTTCTAACAAAACTATTTTCGCAAAACTTATTCAAAAGGTAGAACGCGAAGCAAGGGATACAAGTTTATGATCCAAAAGAGACTTTGATGTGTACCTTATAAAAGCTTAGAAAGCATATTTGGGGCCCAATAAATGTCCTATGAGGTTTCTAAACAAAACATTTTCCCAAAACTTCTAATAAAGATAGAACGCAAAGCATGAGATACAAGTTTTGTTCCAAAAGAGAACTTTAATGTGTACCTTATACAAGCTTAGAAAGCATTTTGGGTCCAAAAAATGTCCTATGAGGTTTCTAAACAAAACATTTTCCCAAAACTTCTAATAAAGATAAAACGCGAAGCTTGGGATAGAAGTTTGTGTTCCAAAAGAGCACTTTATTATGTACCTTGTAAAAGTTTAGAAAGCATATTGGGGATCCAAAAAATGTCCTATGAGGTTTCTAAACAAAACTATTTTCACAAAACTTCTGATAAAGGTAGAACGCGATGCATGGGATACAAGTTTGTGTTCCTAAAGAGAACTTTAATATGTACCTTACAAAAGTTTAGAAATCATATTTGGGGTCCAAAAAATGTCCTATGAGGTTTCTAAGCAAAACTATTTTCGCAAAACTTCTTATAAAGGTAGAACGCGAAGCATGGGATACAAGTTTGTGTTCCAAAAGAGAACTTTAATATGTACCTCAAAAAACCTTAGAAAGCATATTTGGGGTTCAAAAAATGTCCTATGAGGTTTCTAAGCAAAACTATTTTTGCAAAGCTTCTAATAAAGGTATAACGCGAAGCATGGGATACAAGTTTGTGTTCCAAAAGAGAACTTTAATGTGTACCTTATAAAAGCTTAGAAAGCATATTTGGGGTCCAAAAAATGTCCTATGAGGTTTCTAAACAAAACATTTTCCCAAAACTTCTAATAAAGATAAAACGCGAAGCTTGGGAAAGAAGTTTGTGTTCCAAAAGAGCACTTTATTATGTACCTTGTAAAAGTTTAGAAAGCATATTGGGGATCCAAAAAATGTCCTATGAGGTTTCTAAACAAAACTATTTTCACAAAACTTCATATAAAGGTAGAACGCGATGCATGGGATAGAAGTTTGTGTTCCTAAAGAGAACTTTAATATGTACCTTACAAAAGTTAGAAATCATATTTGGGGTCCAAAAATGTCCTATGAGGTTTCTAAGCAAAACTATTTTCGCAAAACTTCTTATAAAGGTAGAACGCGAAGCATGGGATACAATTTGTGTTCCAAAGAGAACTTGTATGTGTACCTTATAAAAGTTTAGAAAGCATATTTGGGATCCAAAAAATGTCCTATGAGGTTTCTAAGCAAAACTATTTTCGCAAAACTTCTTATAAAGGTAGAAAAAGCGAAGCATGGGATACAAGTTTGTGTTCCAAAAGAGAACTTTAATATGTACCTTACAAAAGCTTAGAAATCATATTTGGTCCAAAAAATGTCCTATGAGGTTTCTAAGCAAAACTATTTTCGCAAAACTTCTTATAAAGGTAGAACGCGAAGCATGGGATACAAGTTTGTGTTCCAAAAGAGAACTTTAAAATGTACCTTATAAAAGCTTAGAAAGCATATTTGGGGTCCAATAAATGTCCTATGAGGTTTCTAAACAAAACTATTTTCCCAAAACTTCTAATAAAGATAGAACGCAAAGCATGGGATACAAGTTTGTGTTCCAAAAGAGAACTTTCATATGTACCTTACAAAAGCTTAGAAATCATATTTGGGGTCCAAAAAATGTCCTATGAGGTTTCGAAGCAAAACTATTTTCGCAAAACTTCTTATAAAGGTAGAACGCGAAGCATGGGATACAAGTTTGTGTTCCAAACGAGAACTTTAATATGTACCTTATAAAAGCTTAGAAAGCATATTTGGGGTCCAATAAATGTCCTATGAGGTTTCTAAACAAAACTATTTTCGCAAAACTTCTTAATAAGGTAGAACGCGAAGCATGGGATACAAGTTTGTGTTCCAAAGGAGAACTTTAATGTGTACCTTATAAAAGCTTAGAAAGCATATTTGGGGTCCACAAAATGTCCTATGAGGTTTCTAAACAAAACATTTTCCCTCAAAACTTCTAATAAGGATAGAACGCGAAGCATGGGATAGAAGTTTTGTTCCAAAAGAGCACTTTATTGTGTACCTTATAAAAGTTTAGAAAGCATATTGGGGATCCAAAAAATGTCCTATGAGGTTTCTAAACAAAACTATTTTCGCAAAACTTATTCAAAAGGTAGAACGCGAAGCAAGGATACAAGTTTATGATCCAAAGAGACTTTGATGTGTACCTTATAAAAGCTTAGAAAGCATATTTGGGGCCCAATAAATGTCCTATGAGGTTTCTAAACAAAACTATTTTCCCAAAACTTCTAATAAAGATAGAACGCAAAGCATGAGATACAAGTTTGTGTTCCAAAAGAGAACTTTAATGTGTACCTTATAAAAGCTTAGAAAGCATATTTGGGGTCCAAAAAATGTCCTATGAGGTTTCTAAACAAAACATTTTCCAAACTTCTAATAAAGATAAAACGCGAAGCTTGGGATAGAAGTTTGTGTTCCAAAAGAGCACTTTATTATGTACCTTGTAAAAGTTTAGAAGCATATTGGGGATCCAAAAAATGTCCTATGAGGTTTCTAAACAAAACTATTTTCACAAAACTTCTATAAAGTAGAACGCGATGCATGGGATACAAGTTTGTGTTCCAAAAGAGAACTTTAATATGTACCTTACAAAAGCTTAGAAATCATATTTGGGGTCCAAAAAATGTCCTATGAGGTTTCTAAGCAAAACTATTTTCGCAAAATTCTTATAAAGTAGAACGCGAAGCATGGATACAGTTTGTGTTCCAAAAGAGAACTTTGATGTGTACCTTATAAAAGCTTAGAAAGCATATTTGGGGTCCAAAAAATGTCCTATGAGGTTTCTAAGCAAAACTATTTTCGCAAAACTTCTTATAAAGGTAGAACGCGAAGCATGGGATACAAGTTTGTGTTCCAAAAGAGAACTTTATATGTACCTTACAAAAGCTTAGAAATCATATTTGGGGTCCAAAATGTCCTATGAGGTTTCTAAGCAAAACTATTTTCGCAAAACTTCTTATAAAGGTAGAACGCGAAGCATGGGATACAAGTTTGTGTTCCAAAAGAGAACTTTAAAATGTACCTTATAAAAGCTTAGAAAGCATATTTGGGGTCCAATAAATGTCCTATGAGGTTTCTAAGCAAAACTATTTTTGCAAAGCTTCTAATAAAGGTATAACGCGAAGCATGGGATACAAGTTTGTGTTCCAAAAGAGAACTTTAATGTGTACCTTATAAAAGCTTAGAAAGCATATTTGGGGTCCAAAAAATGTCCTATGAGGTTTCTAAACAAAACATTTTCCCAAAACTTCTAATAAAGATAAAACGCGAAGCTTGGGATAGAAGTTTGTGTTCCAAAAGAGCACTTTATTATGTACCTTGTAAAAGTTTAGAAAGCATATTGGGGATCCAAAAAATGTCCTATGAGGTTTCTAAACAAAACTATTTTCCCAAAACTTCTAATAAAGATAGAACGCAAAGCAAGAGATACAAGTTTGTGTTCCAAAAGATAACTTTAATGTGTACCTTACAAAAGCTTAGAAATCATATTTGGGGTCCAAAAAATGTCCTATGAGGTTTCTAAGCAAAACTATTTTCGCAAAACTTCTTATAAAGGTAGAAAGCGAAGCATGGGATAGAAGTTTGTGTTCCAAAAGAGAACTTTAATATGTACCTTACAAAAGCTTAGAAATCATATTTGGGGTCCAAAAAATGTCCTATGAGGTTTCTAAGCAAAACTATTTTCGCAAAACTTCTTATAAAGGTAAAACGCGAAGCATGGGATACAAGTTTGTGTTCCAAAAGAGAACTTTAAAATGTACCTTATAAAAGCTTAGAAAGCATATTTGGGGTCCAATAAATGTCCTATGAGGTTTCTAAACAAAACTATTTTCCCAAAACTTCTAATAAAGATAGAACGCAAAGCATGGGATACAAGTTTGTGTTCCAAGAGAACTTTCATATGTACCTTACAAAAGCTTAGAAATCATATTTGGGGTCCAAAAAATGTCATATGAGGTTTCTAAGCAAAACTATTTTCGCAAAACTTCTTATAAGGTAGAACGCGAAGCATGGGATACAAGTTTGTGTTCCAAAAGAGAACTTTAATATGTACCTTATAAAAGCTTAGAAAGCATATTTGGGGTCCATAAATGTCCTATGAGGTTCTAAACAAAACTATTTTCGCAAAACCTTAATAAGGTAAAACGCGAAGCATGGGATACAAGTTTGTGTTCCAAAAGAGAACTTTAATGTGTACCTATAAAAGCTTAGAAAGCATATTTGGGGTCCACAAATGTCCTATGAGGTTTCTAAACAAAACATTTTCCCAAAACTTCTAATAAGGATAGAACGCGAAGCATGGGATAGAAGTTTGTGTTCCAAAAGAGCACTTTATTGTGTACCTTATAAAAGTTTAGAAAGCATATTGGGGATCCAAAAAATGTCCTATGAGGTTTCTAAACAAAACTATTTTCGCAAAACTTATTCAAAAGGTAGAACGCGAAGCAAGGGATACAAGTTTATGATCCAAAAGAGAACTTTGATATGTACCTTATAAAAGCTTAGAAAGTATATTTGGGGCCCAATAAATGTCCTATGAGGTTTCTAAACAAAACTATTTTCCCAAAACTTCTAATAAAGATAGAACGCAACGCATGAGATACAAGTTTGTGTTCCAAAAGAGAACTTTAATGTGTACCTTATAAAAGCTTAGAAAGCATATTTGGGGTCCAAAAAATGTCCTATGAGGTTCCTAAGCAAAACTATTTTCGCAAAAATTCTTATAAAGGTAAAACGCGAAGCATGGGATAAAGGTTTGTGTTCCAAAAGAGAACTTTAATATGTACCTCAAAAAAAATTAGAAAGCATATTTGGGGTCCAAAAAATGTCCTATGAGGTTTCTAAGCAAAACTATTTTCGCAAAATTTATTCAAAAGGTAGAACGCGAAGCAAGGGATACAAGTTTATGTTCCAAAAGAGAACTTTGATGTGTACCTTATAAAAGCTTAGAAAGCATATTTGGGGTCCAATAAATGTCCTATGAGGTTTCTAAACAAAACTATTTTCCCAAAACTTCTAATAAAGATAGAACGCAAAGCAAGAGATACAAGTTTGTGTTCCAAAAGAGAACTTTAATGTGTACCTTACAAAAGCTTAGAAATCATATTTGGGGTCCAAAAAATGTCCTATGAGGTTTCTAAGCAAAACTATTTTCGCAAAACCTCTTATAAAGGTAGAACGCGAAGCATGGGATACAAGTTTGTGTTCCAAAAGAGAACTTTAATATGTACCTTATAAAAGCTTAGAAAGCATATTTGGGGTCCAATAAATGTCCTATGAGGTTTCTAAACAAAACTATTTTCGCAAAACTTCTTAATAAGGTAGAACGCGAAGCATGGGATACAAGTTTGTGTTCCAAAGGAGAACTTTAATGGGTACCTTATAAAAGCTAAGAAGCATATTTGGGGTCCCACAAATGTCCTATGAGGTTTCTAAACAAAACATTTTTCCAAAATTCTAATAAAGATAGAACGCAAAGCATGGGATAAAGTTGTGTTCCAAAAGAGCACTTTATGTGTACCTTATAAAAGTTTAGAAAGCGTATTTGGGGTCCAAAAAATGTCCTATGAGGTTTCTAAGCAAAACTATTTTCGCAAAACTTCTTATAAAGGTAGAACGCGAAGCATGGGATACAAGTTTGTGTTCCAAAAGAGAACTTTAATATGTACCTTACAAAAGCTTAGAAATCATATTTGGGGTCCAAAAAATGTCCTATGAGGTTTCTTGATGAGAACCAAGAAACCAACAACATCATTCTAACCTTGAAGCTAGCACCTAGGACACGATCCGGAACAAGAGACATGAGGGAGAGCTTCAACTTAGGAGTGGCTAGTCTCTTCACGCACCAAAGTCTAGAGAACATCACTGACCAGCTGAACACACTTAGCACCACCGAGAGTTCAAGTGAAGAAGACATCAACAAAGGGCTAGAACCGGTTCAAGACAAGGAGCTAAGTGGACCAATGGCCCTAGTCGAAGCATACTACATTCAAGTCGGTCCAAGAAGTGAACAAGAAGATGTTGCAAGCTCAACTTGGCCTCTTCTTCCTGCATCAAGAAGTTACCATATTCAGCATTCAGGCTACTTAACTAAACGCAGAGTTAGCCACACGATTCAATCAACCAAGGTAAGGTTTATTTCGAATTCAAATATCTATCACTAACCGTTTGCTGCGTGTGGTCCAATCTTTCGTTTTCCTTTTTAGTTTAAGGCATTGTTTAGCCGATCAATTGTTTTCCTTATTTGTTCTGCCATTATGTAGGCATTTAGTAGTTTCCAATTCGTGTAATTGTTTTCCAAGTCCCCAAGAAGGGCAAAGCTGCAATCGGTTCTCTTTATAAGGCCTTAAGCGCAGCCGTGTATTTTTACCTCATATCAATATAGAAACCGGAGCTTTTCATCTTTGAAAACCCTTCAAGCCTTAAGCGTGTGTAATATCGTCTTGAGCACCCTTCTGACTTATCAAAGCTTCCTTCCATAGAGCTTTGTGGCGTCCTCAATCCATCTTCCATCCATCGATCCAGCCAAAGAGAGTTGAACAACCAGTTGGCTTGATTCCATCTCATTCATTCATTCGATCATAAACGGCTAGAAGGAGAGTGTTGAACAACCAGCCTTCCTGCTCCATCAACCCCCTTGGATCTTACATCATTTTGGTATCAGAGCCGAAAGGTTCTTTATCAGGTGATTTCTATCCTTGATTCTTTGTTCGTTTGTTTTACCTTTCAGCTCTTGTTATTTCTTGTTTTGTTTCCGCATCCATAAAAAGAAAAACCCATAAAAATCTGTTATTTTCGTTGAATTGCATTCATTCATCATTCATAATCAAAAAAAAAAAAAAAATATAGACCATAAGAAATCTCGTTTGTTTGCATCCATAAGTTAAAAAAAAAAAAAAGTTATCATTGTTAGTCTTGCATCTTGTTAGCCGAATCTTGCTTGGTTAGGTTGTTAGACTTCAAACTTGTTTGCTTGTTGAGCCGCCGCAGAAACCATAGTAGCTAGGGTAACCGAGTTGCATCCTTGTGCTTTCCATTTCTTGTTGATCGAGTTATTAGTTCTTTCCTTTCTTGTGTTATTCGGTTTTTAAGCAACTTTCCTTTCTTAAGGTAGTGTCCTTGTTTGAGACTTCTATTTCCCTTTGCACTTGATCTCGTTTGTTATTGAACGCAGGAGAAACCATGGGAGATAACCAAGGAGAGCCGCAACCAACAACTCAACAAATCCTTGATGCTATAAGAAGCATTAGTGACCGGATGAACGTGATGGAGCAACTGCTTCCACAAGCACGAGCACACATGGATCAAGGTCAACAACCACATCAACCTAGGAACCAAGAGGCCAATGATGACACCGACAGTGACATGCCCAGCCTAGATGATGATGGAGACCCACACGGCAATGATCAACAACCAAGGAGAAATCAAAGACGTCAAGGACGACGCCAAGGCCAACAACGAGACTATGATCAAGACTATGATCGTGGTCCAAGAGGTAACAACTTTGATAGCAAAGATATTAAGCTAACGCCTCCTACCTTTGCAGGAAAAGTAGACCCGGATGCCTTCATTGATTGGGAAAGACGGATGGAGAACATCTATGACTATTATCAGTACTCCGAGGCAAAGAAAGTAGCACTGGCAGCTGCTCAGCTCACAGGCAATGCTCTCACTTGGTGGGATAGAGAAGTAGCTGAAAGAAGAAGAACACGGCGAGCACCCATTGATAGCTGGGATGACATGAAAGCCATGTTCCGGAAGAGGTATATTCCATCATATTACTATAGAGATTTGCATAAACGTTTTCGTCAATTGAGACAGGGAAGCAAATCAGTAGAGGAGTATTTTGAGGAATTTGAAGTGCTAAAGAATCGCCTTGAAGTCCAAGACTCAGAAGCCACGCTAATGGCACAATTCATTGACGGTTTGCACGATCGCATTGCTTGCAAAGTGGAGCGTCAAGACTATGGAGACTTTGATGGACTCATGCAATACGCAACACAAGCAGAGCAGCACATCAAGCGTAAGTCTACCTCCAACACACGAGGCAAAAGTACGTGGACTCCATCAACCCAAAAGAGCTACGACAAAGGCAAGGCGAGTGTAGTAGACAGCCGGTTCAAGAAGAACACTCCCGAGGCTCCCAAAACCAACAAACCAGAGGCAAGTGGTTCTCAACCTAAGAAAAATAGGGATATTACTTGTTTTAAGTGTCAGGGAAAGGGGCATTACGCCAATGAGTGTCCAAACCGAAGGGTTATGCTAATCAACGAGCAAGGCGAATACGAGACTGAAGATGAAGAAGAGAAGGAACCAGCTGATTCAGAGGAAGAAGTGACCGATTACCCTGAGATAGGAGAGATACTGGTCACAAGAAGAGCCCTGAGTGCAATGTTTGAACCCGAGACCATGCAAAGAGAGAACATCTTCCATACTAGATGCAACATCCAATCTAAGGTATGTAGTTTGATCATTGATGGTGGTTCTTGCACTAACGTGGCTAGCAAGTATCTTGTTGACAAGTTAGGTCTCAAGACAACGAAGCATCCAAAGCCATACCGACTTAAGTGGCTTAATGATGAGACTGTCTTGCGGATTGGAGAGCAAGTCATGGTGCCTTTTAGCATAGGCAAGTATTCAGATGAGGTCAAATGCGATGTGGTTCCCATGGAAGCTGGCCATATACTCTTAGGGAGACCTTGGCAATTCGACAAGGATACCATTCACTATGGCAAAACCAACTTCTACTCTTTCAGCCACAACAACCGCAAGCATAACTTAGCACCACTAACCCCACAAGAGGTGTTTGACATGCAAAAGTCCATGAACCAAATCAACAAGGCTCGTAAGACTAATTTGTTTGTTACTCCTACTTCGGTTATTAAAGCTATTGACCATAAGACACAGGTGCTACTAATGATCTTTAGGGAGAGTTTGCTTTAGGTCAAGAAGATTCGGAGCTACCCACCGAGATTAAGGAGCTTATCACACGGTTCCAAGATGTGTTTCCGGAAGACATTCCCACTGGATTACCTCCTATTCGTGGCATTGAGCATCAGATCGATCTCATACCTGGAGCACCACTACCTAACAGACCGGCATATAGAGTGAATCCGGAAGAATCCAAAGAGCTGGAGAGACAAGTGCAAGATCTCATGTCAAAGGGCTACATCCGCGAGAGTCTAAGTCCGTGTGCTGTACCAGTTCTTTTGGTACCCAAGAAAGATGGAACCTGGAGAATGTGTGTTGACTGTAGAGCCATAAACAACATCACCATCAAGTACAGACACCCCATTCCACGCCTTGATGATATGTTAGATGAGCTGAGTGGAGCAACAGTCTTTTCAAAGATTGATCTTAAAAGCGGTTATCACCAAGTAAGAATGAAGGAAGGTGATGAATGGAAAACAGCCTTCAAGACTAAGAGAGGCTTATATGAATGGCTAGTCATGCCGTTTGGACTCACCAATGCTCCTAGTACATTCATGAGACTCATGAACCATGTCTTAAGGGCGTATATCTGTAAGTTTGTTGTGTTATTTCGATGACATTCTCATTTACAGTACTTGTTTAGCGGATCATGTCATCCATCTAGAGAAGGTGTTAGACACTCTGAGGCAAGAAGGCTTGTATGCCAACCTCAAGAAGTGTACCTTCTGCACTGATCAAGTAGTTTTCCTAGGTTTTGTTGTTAGTTCACAGGGATTGCAAGTAGATGAGGAGAAGATCAAAGCAATCCGCGACTGGCCAACACCAACAACAATAGGACATGTGCGAAGCTTCCATGGACTAGCAAGCTTCTACAGAAGATTTGTCCGAGACTTCAGCACCATTGCAGCCCCACTGACATCAGTAATCAAGAAGGACGTTGCCTTCAAATGGGGAGAAGAACAAGAACAAGCTTTTCAGAAGCTTAAGGATCGTTTGATTCAATCACCGGTTTTATGTTTGCCTGACTTTGATAAAACTTTTGAGATTGAGTGTGATGCTTCAGGGACAGGAATTGGAGCTGTCTTAACTCAAGGAGGCAAACCGGTGGCATTCTTTAGTGAAAAGCTAAATGGAGCTTCACTAAACTATCCTACCTATGATAAGGAGCTATACGCCCTTGTAAGGTCTCTTGAAACTTGGCAACACTATTTATTATCTAAAGAGTTTGTCATTCATACAGATCATGAGACTCTTAAGTACTTAAGAGGACAAACAACTCTAAAGAAAAGACATGCGAGATGGTTGCAATTCGTGGAGACCTTCCCTTATGTCATTAAGTACAAAAAGGGGAAAGACAACATTGTAGCTGATGCATTATCAAGAAGACATGCCTTGATAGCTACGATGGAAGCAAAGATCATGGGCTTTGAGCACATCAAAGGCCTATATGAGGAGGATCCCGACTTCAAGGACACCTTCCAGCTATGCAATAAAGGCGCCATAGGTCCCTTTTATTTGCGTGATGGTTTTCTTTTCAGGGATAAGAGGATATGCATTCCACAAGGATCCATGCGTGAGCTGATACTGAGAGAAGCCCACGGGGGAGGTCTAATGGGACACTTTGGAGTAGACAAAACCCTGAGCATTGTGGTGGAACACTTCTTTTGGCCTCGGCTGAAAAGAGATGTAGAGCGGTTCTGCTCTAAGTGCATTGTTTGCTTAAAAGCAAAATCCAGGTCACACCCACACGGTCTATACACTCCATTACCTATTCCTAACATGCCTTGGGTAGATGTTTCCATGGATTTTGTATTAGGTTTGCCAAACATCAGTAACAAGGATTCAATCTTTGTTGTGGTGGATCGTTTTTCAAAGATGGCTCATTTCATACCTTGCAACAAGACCAATGATGCCACGCAAATAGCAGACTTGTTCTTCAAGGAAGTAGTGAAGTATCATGGCATTCCAAGGACCATTGTGTCTGATCGTGACACCAAGTTCCTTAGTCATTTCTGGAGAACACTGTGGAGAAAGCTAGGAACCAAGCTGCTTTTCTCAACATCATGTCACCCACAAACTAATGGACAGACTGAGGTTGTCAACCGTACTCTCTCCACCCTCTTAAGGGCCACGGTTGGTAAAAATTTAAGAAACTGGCTTGATTGCTTACCCTTTATTGAGTTTGCATATAACCGTGTTTCCCACTCTACTACTAAACTCTCTCCTTTTGAAGTTGTGTATGGGTTTAAGCCAAATACTCCATTAGACTTGTTGCCTTTAGAACACAAGGACCAGATGATTAGTCAAGATGGAGAGACCAAAGCTGAGTACGTGAAGAAGATACATCAAAGGGTCCGAGAGAACATAGAGAAGAAGAACCAACAAACTGAAAAGTATATGAACAAGAACCGGAAGAAGGTGACATTTGAACCTGGAGATTGGGTTTGGCTACACATGAGGACAGAACGGTTCCCAAATGAAAAAAGTCCAAGCTTTCACCCCGTGGAGATGGCCCATTCAAAGTCCTGAAGAAGATTAATGACAATGCGTATCACATTGATCTGCCAGGTGAGTTAAAATTTCCCCTACCTTTAACGTGCCTGACTTGTCTCCATTTGATGCAGATGATACAATTCTGAGGACAGAATCTTCTCAAGGGGGAGGGGATGATGAGAACCAAGAAACCAACAACACCATTCCAACCATGAAGCTAGCACCTAGGACACGATCCGGAACAAGAGACATGAGGGAGAGCTTCAACTTAGGAGTGGCTAGTCTCTTCACGCACCAAAGTCTAGAGAACATCACTGACCAGCTGAACACACTTAGCATCACCGAGAGTTCAAGTGAAGAAGACATCAACAAAGGGCTAGAAACGGTTCAAGACAAGGAGCTAAGTGGACCAATGGCCTAGTCGAAGCATACTACATTCAAGTCGGTCCAAGAAGTGAACAAGAAGATGTTGCAAGCTCAACTTGGCCTCTTCTTCCCACGCATCAAGAAGTTACCATATTCAGCATTCAGGCTACTTAACTAAACGCAGAGTTTAGCCACACGATTCAATCAACCAAGGTAAGGTTTATTTCGAATTCAAATATCTATCACTAACCGTTTGCTGCGTGTGGTCCAATCTTTCGTTTTCCTTTTTAGTTTAAGGCATTGTTTAGCCGATCAATTGTTTTCCTTATTTGTTCTGCCATTATGTTAGGCATTTAGTAGATTCCAATTCGTGTAATTTGTTTCCAAGTCCCCAAGAAGGGCAAAGCTTCTCTTTATAAGGCCTTAAGCGCAGCCGTGTATTTTTTACCTCATATCAATATAGAAACCGGAGCTTTTCATCTTTGAAAACCCTTCAAGCCTTAAGCATGTGTAATATCGTCTTGAGCACCCTTCTGACTTATCAAAGCTTCCTTCCATAGAGCTTTGTGGCGTCCTCAATCCATCTTCCATCCATCGATCCAGCCAAAGAGAGTTGAACAACCAGTTGGCTTGATTCCATCTCATTCATTCATTCGATCATAAACCGGCTAGAAGGAGAGTGTTGAACAACCAGCCTTCCTGCTCCATCAACCCCCTTGGATCTTACATCATTTCTAAGCAAAAATATTTTCGCAAAACTTCTTATAAAGGTAGAACGCGAAGCATGGGATACAAGTTTGTGTTCCAAAAGAGAACTTTGATGTGTACCTTAAAAAGCTTAGAAAGCTATTTGGGTCCAAAAAATGTCCTATGAGGTTTCTAAGCAAAACTATTTTCGCAAAACTTCTATAAAGGTAGAACGCGAAGCATGGGATACAAGTTTGTGTTCCAAAAGAGAACTTTAATATGTACCTTACAAAAGCTTAGAAATCATATTTGGGGTCCAAAAAATGTCCTATGAGGTTTCTAAGCAAAACTATTTTCGCAAAACTTCTTATAAAGGTAGAACGCGAAGCATGGGATACAAGTTTGTGTTCCAAAAGAGAACTTTAATATGAACCTTATAAAAGCTTAGAAAGCATATTTGGGGTCCAATAAATGTCCTATGAGGTTTCTACACAAAACTATTTTCGCAAAACTTCTTAATAAGGTATAACGCGAAGCATGGGATACAAGTTTGTGTTCCAAAGGAGAACTTTAATGTGTACCTTATAAAAGCTAAGAAAGCATATTTGGGGTCCACAAAATGTCCTATGAGGTTTCTAAACAAAACATTTTCCCAAAACTTCTAATAAAGATAGAACGCGAAGCATGAGATAGAAGTTTGTGTTCCAAAAGAGCACTTTATTGTGTACCTTATAAAAGTTTAGAAAGCATATTGGGGATCCAAACAATGTCCTATGAGGTTTCTAAACAAAACTATTTTCACAAAACTTATTCAAAAGGTAGAACGCGAAGCAAGGGATACAAGTTTATGTTCCAAAGGAGAACTTTGATGTGTACCTTATAAAAGCTTAGAAAGCATATTTGGGGTCCAATAAATGTCTTATGAGGTTTCTAAACAAAACTATTTTCCCAAAACTTCTAATAAAGATAGAACGCAAAGCATGAGATACAAGTTTGTGTTCCAAAAGAGAAGTTTAATGTGTACCTTATAAAAGCTTAGAAAGCATATTTGGGGTCCAAAAAATGTCCTATGAGGTTTCTAAGCAAAACTATTTTCGCAAAACTTCTTATAAAGGTAAAACGCGAAGCATGGGATACAGGTTTGTGTTCCAAAAGAGAACTTTAATATGTACCTCAAAAAACCTTAGAAAGCATATTTGGGGTCCAAAAAATGTCCTATGAGGTTTCTAAGCAAAACTATTTTTGCAAAGCTTCTAATAAAGGTAGAACGCGAAGCATGGGATACAAGTTCGTGTTCCAAAAGAGAACTTTAATGTGTACCTTATAAAAGCTTAGAAAGCATATTTGGGGTCCAAAAAATGTCCTATGAGGTTTCTAAACAAAACATTTTCCCAAAACTTCTAATAAAGATAAAACGCGAAGCTTGGGATAGAAGTTTGTGTTCCAAAAGAGCACTTTATTGTGTACCTTGTAAAAGTTTTGAAAGCATATTGGGGATCCAAAAAATGTCCTATGAGGTTTCTAAACAAAACTATTTTCACAAAACTTCTTATAAAGGTAGAACGCGATGCATGGGATACAAGTTTGTGTTCCAAAAGAGAACTTTAATATGTACTTACAAAAGTTTAGAATCATATTTGGGGTCCAAAAAATGTCCTATGAGGTTTCTAAGCAAAACTATTTTCGCAAAACTTCTTATAAAGGTAGAACGCGAAGCATGGGATACAAGTTTGTGTTCCAAAAGAGAACTTTGATGTGTACCTTATAAAAGCTTAGAAAGCATATTTGGGGTCCAATAAATGTCCTATGAGGTTTCTAAACAAAACTATTTTCCCAAAACTTCTAATAAAGATAGAACGCAAAGCATGGGATACAAGTTTGTGTTCCAAAAGAGAACTTTCATATGTACCTTACAAAAGCTTAGAAATCATATTTGGGGTCCAAAAAATGTCCTATGAGGTTTCTAAGCAAAACTATTTTCGCAAAACTTCTTATAAAGGTAGAACGCGAAGCATGGGATACAAGTTTGTGTTCCAAAAGAGAACTTTAATATGTACCTTATAAAAGCTTAGAAAGCATATTTGGGGTCTAATAAATGTCCTATGAGGTTTCTAAACAAAACTATTTTCGCAAAACTTCTTAATAAGGTAGAACGCGAAGCATGGGATACAAGTTTGTGTTCCAAATGAGAACTTTAATGTGTACCTTATAAAAGCTTAGAAAGCATATTTGGGGTCCACAAAATGTCCTATGAGGTTTCTAAACAAAACATTTTCCCAAAACTTCTAATAAGGATAGAACGCGAAGCATGGGATAGAAGTTTGTGTTCCAAAAGAGCACTTTATTGTGTACCTTATAAAAGTTTAGAAAGCATATTGGGGATCCAAAAAATGTCCTATGAGGTTTCTAAACAAAACTATTTTCGCAAAACTTATTCAAAAGGTAGAACGCGAAGCAAGGGATACAAGTTTATGTTCCAAAAGAGAACTTTGATGTGTACCTTATAAAAGCTTAGAAAGCATATTTGGGGTCCAATAAATGTCCTATGAGGTTTCTAAACAAAACTATTTTCCCAAAACTTCTAATAAAGATAGAACGCAAAGCATGAGATACAAGTTTGTGTTCCAAAAGAGAACTTTAATGTGTACCTTATAAAAGCTTAGAAAGCATATTTGGGGTCCACAAAATGTCCTAGTAGGTTTCTAAACAAAACATTTTCCCAAAACTTCTAATAAGGATAGAACGCGAAGCATGGGATAGAAGTTTGTGTTCCAAAAGAGCACTTTATTGTGTACCTTATAAAAGTTTAGAAAGCATATTGGGGATCCAAAAAATGTCCTATGAGGTTTCTAAACAAAACTATTTTCGCAAAACTTATTCAAAAGGTAGAACGTCAAGCAAGGGATACAAGTTTATGTTCCAAAAGAGAACTTTGATGTGTACCTTATAGAAGCTTAGAAAGCATATTTGGGGCCCAATAAATGTCCTATGAGGTTTCTAAACAAAACTATTTTCCCAAAACTTCTAATAAAGATAGAACGCAAAGCATGAGATACAAGTTTGTGTTCCAAAAGAGAACTTTAATGTGTACCTTATAAAAGCTTAGAAAGCATATTTGGGGTCCAAAAAATGTCCTATGAGGTTCCTAAGCAAAACTATTTTCGCAAAACTTCTTATAAAGGTAAAACGCGAAGCATGGGATACAGGTTTGTGTTCCAAAAGAGAACTTTAATATGTACCTCAAAAAACCTTAGAAAGCATATTTGGGGTCCAAAAAATGTCCTATGAGGTTTCTAAGCAAAACTATTTTCGCAAAACTTATTCAAAAGGTAGAACGCGAAGCAAGGGATACAAGTTTATGTTCCAAAAGAGAACTTTGATGTGTACCTTATAAAAGCTTAGAAAGCATATTTGGGGTCCAATATGTTGAACCAAAGGCGTGAATATATCAAGATCACATGAGCCTGTCTACCTTAACCAATAAAGAGAGAGCTAAACGTAAGGTGAAAATAAGTTCAGTAAATGTAAGAAGTAAAAAGTAAGAAGTAAGAAGTAAAAGAGGTGAAAGTAAGAAGGGAGTTACCTTGATGGATGAAGAAACTTACCTTGATCGGTTTAAGACCATGTGAACAACCGATCACACAAAGACCACCATGATGCTGTCTCACTTCATGTGCTCGATCTACTTTCCATTGGCACATGCTGTACCTTTTATTTGTTTATTCAGCAATGTACTCATTACAAATCTGGATCTAGATCACTCTCCTCTTCTTCTATATTAAGAGAGTGATCGCCCTTGTATTTTGCAACACTTACGAAAACCATTCAATACTTCACTTCTCCTCTCTCATTTTAAACGATCTCTCTCATATTCCTCATCATGATTCTTCACTAAACTCATTTTCCTCACTTAAACTCTTCAAACTTATACTCTATTAATTCCGCAATATTCCCTTATGGTATCAGAGGCAGGTTCTATCCTGTGTATCTAATCTCTCATCTCCTCTCAAACTCTCATCATTCAGTTCGCATAATCTCTATTCAAACCGTTCATAACAAAAACGCTTTCTTATCTTTGTTCTTCTGTGTTCTTGTTGTTTCTAGAGTATATCCAAACTCTTGTTATTCGTAAACTCTAGGCTCAAACCCTTGAGAGCGCTCTTAACAAGTTTCTTGTTTTTGAATTACTAAATCGTTAGTACTTGTTATTATCCAGCGATTCAAAGAAACCTCATCCATGGAAGAAACAAAATCTACAATGAAAGCACCTCTTCATGTTACACTCAAAGGAGTTAACTATCTGCTGTGGGCAAGAACCACAAGAACTGCCTTGTGTAGCCGTCGTCTTTGGAATCATATCACAAATGAAGTTTCCAAAGAAGAGCTCACAAGAGATGGAACGATTGTTCCCTTTGAAGAGAGTGATTGGTTTCAGGAAGACCAAACGGTTTTATCCTTGCTCCAAGGCTCTCTCAACCCTGAAACTCTAGAGGCTTACTCATATTGTGAAACAGCCAAAGAGTTATGGAATACACTTGAGAAAGTGTATGGAAATACCTCCAATCTCAGCCGAGTCTTTGAAGTCAAGAAAGCTATCAACGACTTGCATCAAGAAGATTTGGAGTTCACTAAACATTTTGGGAAGTTCAGATCGCTATGGGCTGAGCTAGAAATGCTCAGGCCAAGCACTCTGGATCCAATGACCCTCAATGAGAGGAGAGAACAAGACAAAGTCTTCGCTTTGCTGTTTACCTTAAACCCGAATTACAATGACCTCATCAAGCACCTTCTCCGAGCTGATAAGCTTCCAAGTCTTGAAGAAGTCTGCTCCAAGATTCAAAAGGAGCAAGGCTCAATAGGACTCTTTGGAGGAAAAGGTGAACTGGTCACGGCTAATCAAGGGGAGTTAGCCACAGCCAACAAAGGTACTTACAAAGGCAAAGATAGAAAAAATATTTATTGCGAACATTGCAAGAAAGAAGGGCATGTCAAGGAGAAATGCTGGATCTTGCACCCTCATCTCAAACCTAACAAATGGAAGGATGCAAAGGCAAACTTTGCAAGTGAAGAAGCTGAGGGAAAACCGGATAGCCGAGCAAGAGGAGGATCATCCACACGCCTAAACGAAGGAGAGGGAACAGCTTTAGCTGCCTCATCTCAGTTCGTGACCAAGGCTGATCTGAATGCTCTCATCAAAGCTATTAAGGAATCCGGTAACACTCTTGGTAGATCCTTTTATGTGTTTGAGAACATTGATAAAAAACACATGCTTACAAATGTTAGTCATGAAGGAAAATCTTTACATGCAAATGGTAACATGATTAGTGATAGTAATTTGATTGACAATATACAACCTGCTGAAGGACATGTAGTGATTGCAAATGGAACAAAGGTTCCAGTTAAAGGAATAGGAGAATTGAACTTATTTGATCAAAAATCTAAAGCGTTCTATATGCCTAGCTTCACCTCCAACTTGCTATCTGTGAAAAGGGTGACACAGACTTAAATTGTCTTGCTATATTCTCACTACGGATGTGTGTTTTCAGGATATGAGACAAGTAAGGTGTTGGGAAAGGATTGACTAAAGATGATCTCTATTTACTTGAGGATATAAAACCTCATTCAAATCTATCTTCTATTTCTCATGTTGCTTATGCGAATAATGTCATTTGGCATGCTAGATTGGGACATCCTCATTCTCGTGCATTGACTTTGTTATTACCTTCAGTTTCTTTTCAAAATGATAAGTGTGAAGCTTGTATCCTAGGAAAACACAGCAGAAGTGTATTTCCAAAGTCTTCAACTATATATCAGAATTGCTTTGATTTAGTGCACTCTGATGTTTGGACTTCTCCATGTGAATCAAGAGATCAGAACAAATACTTTGTCACATTCATTGATGAAAAATCAAAGTATACATGGATAACTCTCCTGCCATCAAAAGATAGAGTCTTTGAAGCATTTAGAAATTTTCAAAGTTATGTTACTAATCATTTCAATGCCAAGATCAAAATCTTTAGGTCAGATAACGGGGGAGAGTACATGGGCAATCCTTTTAAGGAGCATCTTGCAAGACACGGCATAACACACCAAACAAGCTGTCCGTATACACCACAGCAAAATGGGGTGGCTGAAAGGAAGAACAGACACCTAATGGAAGTGGCTCGTGCCTTGCTATTTCATCACAATGTACCAAAAAGGTTTTGGGGAGATGCGGTTTTATCAGCATGCTACTTGATTAACCGACTCCCCACTCGAAACCTTAATGATTCCTCTCCATATGAAGTCCTTAATCTTGTTAAACCACCTATTGACCACTTGCGAGTCTTTGGATGTGTTTGTTTTGTCTTAATTCCAGGAGACAAAAGAAACAAGTTGGATGCTAAAAGCAACAAAGGGATGTTCATTGGATACTCCACAAGTCAGAAAGGCTACAAGTGCTATATTCCGGACACTAGAAGAGTGATTGTATCACGTGATGTGAAGTTCATAGAGACAGAAGGATTTTACAAGGAGAAGAACTGGGAGAATCTCCAAGACTTGTCTCCACAATCTTCAGACCGGGCTACTAATCTGAGGACACTCTTGGATCGTCTTGGAGTAATTCTCCCTAGGCGTCCTCCAAAGTCCCAGGATACTCCACCTGACTCTATGGAAGCTACCCCGGTTGATCATGAAGGGGGCAGTGACAGTAACACGCCTAGGAATGAGCCAGAACAAGAAGGAACTCATGAACCAGCTTCGGTCCAGCAAGAGGACAATGGCCATGATCAATATTAGAGTAGATCAAGTAAAGGAGATGTGAAGGCCAAACAAAGGAAGTGAAGGCCAAGCATCTCCATATCAAACTGAAGAAGAGGAGTTGAGTCAAAGCATAATCAAGCCCCAAGAAGAAGTAACACATGGCCAAGACACCAAAGAAGTGATCAAACCATGTGTATACAAGAAAAGGAGGCTGTGAAGTCATGAAGTGTGTTGCAAGGAATGAAGACTTGATACAAGCAAACTCAGGCTCACATAAAGAAGCACATGAAGTGCAAGAGGAGGAGCCAGCTGAAGAGGCTGGCGACCAAACATTAAGCAGCATGAAGATGGCGGATTGAAACTCCAATGGAGTATACTCAGCATTTGGGCCATCCGTACAATCTCTTATTTGGACTGTCCGTACAAGACCCAATAAGAGATGTGAATCAAGCCCAATGAGTGTGTGCACGCCTAAGAGGAGCTGTGAAGTGTTCTAGAAGGTCTCCAATTGCCTCCACAAACATTTGAATTCAAATAAGGAAGAGGGAAGCAAGAGTCACATGTTAGACTTAAGAAAGAGCTGTTATGTGCTGTCACTTTCAGCACCTCTCTCTTCCATTTTAATATTGTTGTTGATTTTGTCTTTGTGTAGAGACCAATTTCGTGGGTGTTGTCTATATAAAGACACTCTCCTCTTTGTAATTAACACACAGAAAATACAATAGACAAGTCTTCTTTTGCACACTTCCGTTTAGCTTCTTCTTCTTTACTTAGTTGATTATCAAATCGCTCCAATGTAGAGAGAAGGGATTAGCGTGTGGGTTAGCCTGAAAGGCTAACCATTCTTGTCTAAATAATCACTCAAACTCTTTCTTATTCTGTGCTTAAACACCTAGCTTTCTGATTCTTTATCCTTCCTTGTTTATGTACACAAACTCTAAGTGTTGTTGTACTCATAAGGATAAGTCTCAAACTAGTGTGTTCTTTCTCTTCACAACCGATTTATCTTTCTAGTTCAGTTGGTTGTGTTGATGATTTGTTAAGAGGATTCAATCACAAGTTGATTGTCTCTTCCTTTGTTGAAGTAAGTTCAGTTCTCATAAAATACTTTATGGTATCAGAGACAGGTTGCTCTATTGGACTGAACTCACTTCTCATTCTTTTACCCAATGATCTCTCTCTCTCACTCCTTGTTGAAATCGCTTTTGAAGATCTGTGATAGCAAGGAGTCAAAGTGTTAGTAGAGTAGAGAGTAAGGATGGGTCTTGTTTTTCAAAAGTTTTTGATTTCAAATTGTTAAATTCAAATTGTTAAATTTAAAGGATTTCTTCTTAAGAAAGATTACAACTTTGCTTTGAAAAACCCTTTTTCTTAAATCGATTTGTTTTTGAAATCATGTTTGTCCTTTGCTTAGTCCAAGGATTCCTTGAAGAGGATAAGCAAAGGTCATTTCGTTTTTTTTTTTTTTTTTTTTTTGGTTTCTTTTCTTCCATGTATAAGCTTTGGTTCTGATCTTGATGTGAGATTCAAAGAACAAAGCTTAAGGGAGGGAAATGGAACAAAAGACTTCATCTGTTTTTTATGCTTGAATCGAATTTTAAAGATGAAGTTCTTGCTTCTTCTCAAACACTCTTCATCTCATCCCCTCATTTATCTCATTTAAAGAGATTGGTTGAAGGATTTAAAATCTGAAGGAGCTAATGCTTGAGGGAGGGAAAGAGATTGATTATGTTTCTGAAGAACTTGTAATTTTTGAAAAGGATTTGAATTTTGAAAAATGTTTTGAAAAGCATTTATAATTAATCTGTCTTTGGAAAGTATTTTAAAATAGTCCAGAATATTTTTAAAATCGTTTTGGGATTTTTTAAAAGGTTTTTATAACCTTGAAAATGATTTTAGAAAATTATTCCTCTTTGAAAATCCTTTTTTGAAAAGTTTTTGGGAATATATTTTTTAAAAATCAAGGAGTATTTTTAAAAATTATTTCAATTTGTTCCTAAGGAACTTTTGGCTCTGAGAAGCTATTTTAAAAGTTTTAAAATTCTTGGAAAATTGTTTTAAATTTGTTTTGCAATTTTTCCTTGAAAAGAAAAGTCTTTGAAAAATTCATTTTGAAAGGTTCAAAATTCTGGAAAATATTTTGAAAATGTTTTGGCCTTGAGAGGCTTTGTTTGGTTGATGAACAAATTGTTTTGTTCCATTGACACAATATTTACACACTCAGAAATCACTTAAATGTGAGTTTCTCTAATGTGTTTGTTGATTAAGGTTGTAGGAAACCCTTGAAAGGAGTTGTCCTTCACCCCTTAATGAAAGACTGGTGGGAAGTTAAAAGTCTCACCAGCATTTTTGTTCATCCATGAAGCTAGAAGGCCATGGACTGAATGTTGCTTCCGCTCATACTCATCACACTTCAGCCATTCTCACCATTCACCATACAATATACTCTTGGTTACATCTAATACACTCTCTGAGTTTCTTACATAAGTTTGAATCTTTAGAACAACTTTTTGTGGTTCTCCTTGATGTGTTTGCTATAATGCTTGCAGGAAACTTCCTTATAGGTGTTGTCCTTGCAGCTTTGTCTTTTGTGACAAGAGATGAAATCTCTCTTTTTATTTTGATATCAGCCAGCAATGACGGAAAAGCCTGAGCACAATGGTCTGATGCTCAACCATGATGGATGCCAATGCACGATGGTGTGATGCTCAAGCCATGTCGGATGCGTGTGCACCATGGTTTGATGCTCACCCATGATGGATGCTTGAGCACGATGGTTTGATGCCTTGTTGATAAGCCTTATGGCTTAGATCAAAATGTTTCATACTCTCCAAGTATAAGACCAAGATGGTCAAGCTACCGCTGAGTGAGTATGATTAATGGTCAAGCTACCTTTGTTACTAAGCCTTGTGGCTTCATGATTGCTTCCGCTACACTCTCCATCAAACTCACATTACACTTCCGCACACTCTTACATTACACTCTTCATCATACTTTGGTTACTCCTAAAACTCTTTATACTTCACTTATACATTCTCTCTAATTACTTGCTTTATTCTTGGCACATTTGGAACTTCCACAAGCGTGAGTGTGCCCTCACTAGGAAGTTCCACACTCACTTTCTTATGTTTGAAAGCTTAACAGATTCAAGATAATATTTGGTACTTTGGCTTGATTGTCTCATTGAGACAAGTAAAGAGTGTTGTTTGGCGCATCTTTGGCTTGGAGTTAGAACCAATGGCCACCTAGAATGTCTGCTAGACTGGTGGAAGGTGATGAATCAGCTCGCCAACAAGAAGTTTGCCCCAGGATCTCTGAGCTTCATGGTGAGGCATGTAGAAGGCGCAGCTCATAACAATGGAGTCTGGTGTTCTTCCTTTTTCCAATGGTTTCAAGTTGGAGTAAACCATTGATTGTTTGGCGGTTTCAAATAAGGATGAACCGCATCTACTCAGTCCATTCAAAGGACCATTCACAGAGCATTCCTCTTCAATTGAAAGGCTGTTCTCTAAACCTTATCTCCCTTCTTAATGAGTGATTAAATTGCTTGCTTCATTCATTCAGAATTCAAACTATTCTTTCTTAACTTATGCATTATTCTCTGAATTGGTTGGTTTAATTGCATAAGTTAGTATGAGAATCTTAATTGGATGTCTTTTAAACTTGTTTGAGTTGATGCATAATCCTGTTTTGCATCATTTTGATTTGATGATTAATTTGGTTATGAAAATTGGTTAAAAAAAAAAAGCTCATTTGAACTTGTTGCAATTATTTGTGTATTTGTTTTTGAATTAACCAATGATTTCCTTTTGCTTAAGTTGTTCAATCTATGAATTCCTCATTGTGTTATTTAGATCCTTGATAACTCTTCATGAGCTTTGATATTACTCATTTGGTTATTTGTTTTCTCTTTGATATTCCTTATGGAACACTTACACTTTTCTTCTTTATCTCTTGTTTAAGGATAAAGGAGACCATAAGAGCCTCAAAGGGACCAATGAGAGCCTCAAAGTTTGGCATGAGAGTCTCAAAGGAGTACAAGTTAAGGAGGAAAGGATTCATATGAAGCATTAAGTCATGAAGGACTAAGAAATGAGAAGAGGAGCCGGTTTCAAGTGCAAGTTCATCTCTTGGTATCCGCAACCCTAAAGATCAAACCTTTAGGGCCGTTCTTGCCAAGGGTGAACTCATTGAAGACTTGTGAAGAGAAAGCCAGTCCAAATCAAACCAAGGTCATAGCTATACCAAATGCACCGTGGAGGCTATACTCTTTTTGTCCTCATCATGGTTTTATCCCAAAGGGGTTTTACATGATGAGGTTTTTAATGAGGTAGTCATTTGCGTGTTGCAAGCTTGGCCTTTGGTCCATAAACCCTCATGATGTCCCAGCAGTCCAAGCTTGAGGGAGGGTATTAGAGTAGATCAAGTAAAGGAGATGTGAAGGCCAAACAAAGGAAGTGAAGGCCAAGCATCTCCATATCAAACTGAAGAAGAGGAGTTGAGTCAAAGCATAATCAAGCAGCCCAAGAAGAAGTAACACATGGCCAAGACACCAAAGAAGTGATCAAACCATGTGTATACAAGAAAAGGAGGCTGTGAAGTCATGAAGTGTGTTGCAAGGAATGAAGACTTGATACAAGCAAACTCAGGCTCACATAAAGAAGCACATGAAGTGCAAGAGGAGGAGCCAGCTGAAGAGGCTGGCGACCAAACATTAAGCAGCATGAAGATGGCGGATTGAAACTCCAATGGAGTATACTCAGCATTTGGGCCATCCGTACAATCTCTTATTTGGACTGTCCGTACAAGACCCAATAAGAGATGTGAATCAAGCCCAATGAGTGTGTGCACGCCTAAGAGGAGCTGTGAAGTGTTCTAGAAGGTCTCCAATTGCCTCCACAAACATTTGAATTCAAATAAGGAAGAGGGAAGCAAGAGTCACATGTTAGACTTAAGAAGAGCTGTTATGTGCTGTCACTTTCAGCAACCTCTCTCTTCCATTTTAATATTGTTGTTGATTTTGTCTTTGTGTAGAGACCAATTTCGTGGGTGTTGTCTATATAAAGACACTCTCCTCTTTGTAATTAACACACAGAAAATACAATAGACAAGTCTTCTTTTGCACAGTTCCGTTTAGCTTCTTCTTCTTTACTTACTTAGTTGATTATCAAATCGCTCCAATGTAGAGAGAAGGGATTAAGCGTGTGGGTTAGCCTGAAAGGCTAACCATTCTTGTCTAAATAATCACTCAAACTCTTTCTTATTCTGTGCTTAAACACCTAGCTTTCTGATTCTTTATCCTTCCTTGTTTATGTACACAAACTCTAAGTGTTGTTGTACTCATAAGGATAAGTCTCAAACTAGTGTGTTCTTTCTCTTCACAACCGATTTATCTTTCTAGTTCAGTTGGTTGTGTTGATGATTTGTTAAGAGGATTCAATCACAAGTTGATTGTCTCTTCCTTTGTTGAAGTAAGTTCAGTTCTCATAAAATACTTTAATCAAGAGGAAGCTCCCATTATTGACGAGGAACCTGAACCAGAGCCAACTTCTGAACCAGAGCCAGTTGTCTTGAGACGCAGCCAGCGTGTGCGGAAAGACCCATCCAACTGGATCAACACTAGAGTGTACTACAATAACAATGCTGTAGCTCATCCAACTCAAATCACCTGCTCGTTTGCACACTTTCCGAGAGAACATCAAGTCTTTATGGGAGCATTAATACAAGGAGAAGTTCCAAAGACATATGAAGAAGCCATAGAGCTTGATGTATGGCGGGATGCAGTAGGAGATGAAGTGGGAGCTATGAAGAGGAACCATACGTGGGATGAGGCAATCTTACCAAAAGAAAAGAAACCGGTGAGCTCACGATGGGTCTTTACTATCAAATACAAGAGCAATGGTAATATAGAAAGACACAAGGCTAGACTTGTAGCAAGAGGTTTTACTCAAACCTATGGAGAAGACTACGTGGATACTTTTGCACCAGTTGCCAAGTTGCACACGGTTAGAGTGGTTCTATCATTGGCCGTGAATCTTGATTGGGAGCTTTGGCAAATGGACATTAAGAATGCTTTCTTACAAGGAGAACTTGAGGAAGAAGTCTACATGACACCACCACCAGGCCTTGAAGAAAGTATCAGTCCCGGAAAAGTCTTAAGACTAAGAAAAGCCATCTACGGCTTGAAACAATCTCCAAGGGCTTGGTATCAAAAGCTGAGCAGAGTCTTGCTAGATCGTGGCTTCACAAGATCAGAAGCAGACAACACTTTGTTCACGCAAACCGGCCAAAGAGGTAGAGTGGTCATCCTCGTGTATGTAGATGACATAATCATCTCAGGGGATGACAAGGAAGGCATCAGTGAAACTAAGGTCTATTTAAAATCAAAGTTTGATATTAAAGACTTAGGAAAACTAAAATATTTTCTGGGCATTGAAGTGTGTAGGTCAGAAGAAGGCTTATTTCTATCCCAAAGAAAATATGCACTTGACCTTTTAAATGAAGCAGGAGACTTAGGTACAAGGCCAGCTAAAACACCCTTAGAGGACGACTACAAAGTAGACCGTAAAGGGGAGCCTGAAGATGAGCTATATGAAGATGACACACAATATAGAAGGATGGTTGGAAAGTTAATATATCTAACTATAACCAGGCCGGATCTATGTTTCTCTGTGAATCAGGTGAGCCAACACATGAAGGCACCAAAGATTCATCATTGGAACATGGTGAATCGTATTCTGAGATACTTGAGAAACACCAGCGGTCAAGGAATCTGGATGGGAGGCAATCAAAGCACCGAAATTGTTGGCTACTGTGATGCAGATTGGGCTGGTGACCGAGAAGACAGGAGATCAACCACAGGCTATTGCACTTTCATTGGAGGAAATCTGGTGACTTGGAAGAGCAAGAAACAAAAGGTGGTTGCATGTTCAAGTGCTGAAGCTGAGTATAGAGCCATGAGAAGATTGACTACTGAGCTAATGTGGTTGAAGAATCTACTTAAAGACTTTGGCATTGATCAACAAACGCCAATCACCATGCATTGTGATAATCAAGCCGCAATACACATAGCCTCCAATTCAGTCTTTCATGAGAGGACTAAACACATTGAAGCCGATTGCCACAAAGTAAGAGAACAAGTCCAGCTGGGAGTTATCTTACCTTGCTACACAAGGAGTTCGGATCAGTTAGCAGATATCTTCACCAAGGCAGCCTCTCAGAAGATCAGTGAGTTCATTCATTCAAAGCTTGGACTCACAGATATAATCTTGGCTTAAACTTCCCTAACCGTGAAAGGTCATACTCTTTTCCTTGGTATGGTTTTATCCCATGTGGTTTTACACACTGAGGTTTTTAATGAGGTGATCTCTCACGGTTCCAAGCTTTACCATTATCATTGGCTAAAGCTTGAGGGGGAGTGTTGAACCAAAGGCGTGAATATATCAAGATCACATGAGCCTGTCTACCTTAACCAATAAAGAGAGAGCTAAACGTAAGTTGAAAATAAGTTCAGTAAATGTAAGAAGTAAAAAGTAAGAAGTAAGAAGTAAAAGAGGTGAAAGTAAGAAGGGAGTTACCTTGATGGATGAAGAAACTTACCTTGATCGGTTTAAGACCATGTGAACAACCGATCACACAAAGACCACCATGATGCTGTCTCACTTCATGTGCTTGATCTACTTTCCATTGGCACATGGTGTTCCTTTTATTTGTTTATTCAGCAATGTACTCATTACAAATCTGGATCTAGATCACTCTCCTCTTCTTCTATATTAAGAGAGTGATCGCCCTTGTATTTTGCAACACTTACGAAAACCATTCAATACTTCACTTCTCCTCTCTCGTTTTAAACGATCTCTCTCATATTCCTCATATGATTCTTCACTAAACTCATTTTCCTCACTTAAACTCTTCAAACTTATACTCTATTAATTCCGCAATATTCCCTTACAATAAATGTCCTATGAGGTTTCTAAACAAAACTATTTTCCCAAAACTTCTAATAAAGATAGAACGCAAAGCAAGAGATACAAGTTTGTGTTCCAAAAGAGAACTTTAATGTGTACCTTACAAAAGCTTAGAAATCATATTTGGGGTCCAAAAAATGTCCATTGAGGTTTCTAAGCAAAACTATTTTCGCAAAACTTCTTATAAAGGTAGAACGCGAAACATGGGATACAAGTTTGTGTTCCAAAAGAGAACTTTAATATGTACCTTATAAAAGCTTAGAAAGCATATTTGGGGTCCAATAAATGTCCTATGAGGTTTCTAAACAAAACTATTTTCGCAAAACTTCTTAATAAGGTAGAACGCGAAGCATGGGATACAAGTTTGTGTTCCAAAGGAGAACTTTAATGTGTACCTTATAAAAGCTAAGAAAGCATATTTGGGGTCCACAAAATGTCCTATGAGGTTTCTAAACAAAACATTTTTCCAAAACTTCTAATAAAGATAGAACGCGAAGCATGGGATA
Organism: Isatis tinctoria; assembly: GCA_010577795.1. Classification (NCBI taxonomy): domain Eukaryota; kingdom Viridiplantae; phylum Streptophyta; class Magnoliopsida; order Brassicales; family Brassicaceae; genus Isatis; species Isatis tinctoria. Next base: position 73,327 of record VHIU01000290.1, read on the forward strand.
GAAGTTTGTGTTCCAAAAGAGCACTTTATTGTGTACCTTATAAAAGTTTAGAAAGCATATTGGGGATCCAAAAAATGTCCAATGAGGTTTCTAAACAAAACTATTTTCGCCAAACTTATTCAAAAGGTAGAACGCGAAGCAAGGGATACAAGTTTATGTTCCAAAGGAGAACTTTGATGTGCACCTTATAAAAGCTTAGAAAGCATATTTGAGGTCCAATAAATGTCTTATGAGGTTTATAAACAAAACTATTTTCCCAAAACTTCTAATAAAGATAGAACGCAAAGCATGAGATACAAGTTTGTGTTCCAAAAGAGAACTTTAATGTGTACCTTATAAAAGCTTAGAAAGCATATTTGGGGTCCAAAAAATGTCCTATGAGGTTTCTAAGCAAAACTATTTTCGCATAACTTCTTATAAAGGTAAAACGCGAAGCATGGGATACAGGTTTGTGTTCCAAAAGAGAACTTTAATATGTACCTCAGAAAACCTTAGAAAGCATATTTGGGGTCCAAAAAATGTCCTATGAGGTTTCTAAGCAAAACTATTTTTGCAAAGCTTCTAATAAAGGTAGAACGCGAAGCATGGGATAGAAGTTTGTGTTCCAAAAGAGAACTTTAATGTGTACATTATAAAAGCTGAGAAAGCATATTTGGGGTCCAAAAAATGTCCTATGAGGTTTCTAAACAAAACATTTTCCCAAAACTTCTAATAAAGATAAAACGCGAAGCATGGGATAGAAGTTTGTGTTCCAAAAGAACACTTTATTGTGTACCTTATAAAAGTTTAGAAAGCATATTTGGGATCCAAAAAATGTCCTATGAGGTTTCTAAACAAAACTATTTTCACAAAAGTTCTTATAAAGGTAGAACACGATGCATGGGATACAAGTTTGTGTTCCAAAAGAGAACTTTAATATGTACCTTACAAAAGTTTAGAAATCATATTTGGGGTCCAAAAAATGTCCTGAGGTGATATGATTATGGATGGCGCTGAGGATGAAGAGCTTGAACCGGAACCAAAACCAGATGCTGACACCATGGAAGGACTTGAACCAGAGCTTGTAGCTGAGGATTCTTTGCTTGTACCAGCTGGAGCCATGACCAGGGCCCGGACCAGACAGTTATCTCAGTCACTAAGTTTACTACTTAGCTCAACCATGAACCAGTTCAGCCCCATGGACGATCAAGTGCAACACATCACCTTAGTAAGGTTTCAAGAGAACTCAGGAAGACTTCACTAAATCGTCCTTTATAAGGTTCCTTATAAAATCATCTTTTATAAGGTCCCTTATAAAAACCTTCAAACCTTATAAACCTTCCAAACCTTATAAAACCTTATAAATCCGCTCAACCTTATAAAATCCGTCCAAACCTTATAAACTCGGGATCAGGAGGGGAATTCAAGACAGCAAGGATCTGAAGAGTCATTCAACACATTTTTTCTTCAGTCAAGTCTTTAGTCTTTATTATTTATTGTCTTGTTTTCTGGGATTGACTGTTCTCATTTCCGAGAAGTCACAAACATAACTCTATATGTATTTTCGATTTCATTCAATCAAATAACAAGTTGTTTTTGCTAATCTTTGTGATTATCCTAGAGAGTGATTCTCTGTTGTTCTTTGTGAACAAACCTCTGTTGCTTGGTGAGTCATATCCAAACAACAAACCCTTTTCGGTCGTCTAAGTGTGTCATATCTTAGGACTGTTGAGGTTGGAATATCAAGGGCCTTCCGCAACCCTTGTGCGACCATTCGATCCATCACTTTGTTCTTTCAAGCTAGTAGCTTACCGAGTTCAAAGTTTATCCAGCAAAACCATCCCTCCAAAGTTCAATCCTTGGGAGACCTCGTGTCAAGTGGTATCAGAGCAGCTTTGGGGTTTGGTATCAAATTCTAATCACCTTTCTCATCTATTCATCTTCTTCTTCGAAAAATCTTTTCTATCTATCTGTTCTCTGGTTGAGTCTATTCAAAAAAAAAAAAAAAAAAAAAGAATCAGAGACTAGGAGAAATCGGTCTCTTTGGAAAAAGAAAGTGTTTAGGAACCAAGAGAAATCGGTTTCTAGGATAGATCAATCAACCAGAACCAAAAATCTTGCAATCTGTCTATCTGTCTCTTCCACTTTCTTTGTTGTTTGGATTGATTCATTGGGTTTGATCGGATTTGTTCTATCAGAACTCTTGAGATTTCACCACCACCAAATTGAGAGACCAAACACCTGTGAGGAAGAGAGTTTTAACTAATTCGTTTGCTTAATTGGTTGCAGATTTCAAAAGGCGATCCAACAGATTGGAGAACCTGTTTTATCTGATTTGTTTGTTCATTTTCTCAGGTAACAATGTCTGACCAAAGCCAAGACGAACAGGAAAACAATCCAGGCCTTTCAAGTGTTCAGATGAAAGCATTATTCGGAGAGATGAAGAGGCTGATGAGAGTTGAAATGGAATCAGTCCATACACGACTTGATCGCATCCAAGAGGATACTCAGAATCCAGCAACCGGAGAAGGAACTGGTGGATCTCGCACCAACCAAAGGCGATCAAACCATGAGGAAAGAGAATCTGATCATAACTCTAGTGGGAACCGAGGTAGAACCAGTAGACCTAGGCAGGATAATCATCTAGGTAGCCTTAAACTGAAAATTCCACCTTTCCATGGTAAGAACGATCCAGATGCCTATCTTGAGTGGGAAAAGAAAATCGAATTGGTTTTCGATTGCCAAAACTATTCAGAGATCAAAAAGGTAAGATTGGCTGCAACTGAATTTCATGGTTATGCTATTAACTGGTGGGATCAAATTGTGACAAGCAGGAGAAGATCAGGAGAACCAGCTGTGGTTACTTGGGAAGAGATGATAATCTCATGAGGAAAAGGTTTGTGCCTAGCCACTACCATCGTGATCTACATCAGAGGCTCAGGAGATTGACCCAGGGAACCAAAAGTGTGGAAGACTACTGCCAAGAAATGGAGACACTGATGATCAAAGTTGATGTTGTTGAAGATCCGGAAGCCACAATGGCCAGATTCCAGGGAGGACTCAACCGTGAGATCCAAGACAGACTGGAGATGCATGAGTATGATTGTCTAGAGGAGATGCTACACAAAGCAATCCTGGTGGAACAACAGGTTAAGAGAAGGAGCTACCCTAAGACTACATACAATTCGAATGCTAAGTCTAGCTACCAAGACAAGGTAAGGTTTCAACTAAGACTTCTTCTGATGTTAAAACTAACTCATCTACTAGTGATGTCAAGGGAAAGGCAGAAGTTTCTACTACCACACGAACCAGAGATTTGAGGTGTTTCAAATGCCATGGGCATGGACACTATGCTAAGGATTGCACCAATCAGAAGGTGATGATCTTATTGGAGAATGGAGAAATAGAATCCGAGGATGAGATGCCACAGTCCGATTCCGAAGAAGATCATGTGGACTATCCTGCTCATGGAGAGCTATTTGTTAATAGAAGAACATTGAGTGTGCAACCTAAACCGAGGGAGCATGAGCAAAGAGAAAACCTCTTTCACACAAGATGTTATGTCAATGACAAGGTCTGTAGTTTGATCGTGGATGGAGGCAGCTGCACCAATGTGGCTAGTGAGACTTTAGTTAAGAAACTTGGCTTGAGTTTGAAGAAGCATCCACGACCATTTTCTCTACAATGGCTTAATGAAACAGGGGATGAAGGTGAGCAATCAGGTCTTAGTTCCCATCACCATTGGAAGATACCAAGATGAGATCCTTGTGATGTTCTTCCTATGGAGGCTGGACACATTCTTTTGGGAAGGCCTTGGAAATATAAAAAGGGCAGTCCATGATGGGTTTACAAACCGCCACACCTTTGAGCACAATGGAAAAAAGATTATCTTAGCTCCACTCTCACCTCAAGAAGTGCACAAAGATCAAATGCTTTTGAAAGAAATGAGAGAACAGGCCAAACGAGATCAAGAGGCCAATGCATCCAAGGAAAGTGATTCCAACAAGGTAAGGCAATCTAACTTTTTTGCTAAAACCAGTGAGATCAAGCGAGCTCTGTTTGCTAACCGGTCAATGATTTTGTTAGTTTTTAAAGAAATACTAATGTCTTCTTCTAACCATGCACTGGAATTCCCAAGTGAGTTTGAATCTCTTTTGCAAGGTTTCAAAGATGTGTTTGCAGATGAGAACCCAGATGGCTTACCACCAATCAGAGGCATTGAGCATCAAATTGATTTCATACCAGGAGCCTCTCTTCCTAACAGACCCGCATACAGGACCAATCCTGTTGAGACCAAAGAGCTGCAGAAACAAATCAATGAGCTGCAGAAACAAATCAATGAGCTCATGGAGAAGGGATTCATCAGAGAAAGCATGAGTCCATGTGCAGTTCCAGTTCTCCTTGTGCCCAAGAAAGATGGCAGCTGGCGTATGTGTGTGGATTGCAGGGCGATCAACAACATAACAGTTAAGTACAGACATCCCATCCCTAGATTATGATATGCTAGATGAACTTCATGGGTCCTGCATCTTTTCTAAAATCGATTTGAAAAGTGGATATCATCAAATTAGGATGAAAGAAGGGGATGAATGGAAAACTGCTTTCAAAACAAAACTAGGGTTGTATGAGTGGTTAGTTATGCCTTTTGGTTTAACCAATGCACCTAGTACTTTCATGAGATTGATGAATCATGTTCTAAGAGCTTTCATAGGGATTTTTGTTGTAGTTTACTTCGATGACATACTTGTCTACAGCAAAACACTTGAAGAACACAATGAACATCTTAGATCGGTTTTAGAAGTGCTTAGAAAGGAAAAGCTCTATGCTAACTTGAGGAAATGCACTTTTGGAACAGATAATCTCGTGTTTTTGGGTTTTGTTTTGGGTGCAGATGGCATTAATTGGATGAGGAGAAGGTTAGAGCTATCAGGAATGGCCAAGTCCTAAAACTGTAAGTGAGGTCAGAAGTTTTCATGGCCTAGCGGGTTTTTACAGAAGATTTGTGAAGGACTTCAGCACAATAGCAGCTCCTCTTACCGAAGTCATCAAGAAAAATGTGGGATTCAAGTGGGAACAAGCACAGGAAGATGCATTCCAGACCTTGAAAGGGAAGTTAACTAATGCACCTCTTCTTGTTTTGCCTGATTTCTTGAAAACTTTTGAGATTGAGTGTGATGCCTCAGGAGTTGGAATTGGTGCTGTCTTGATGCAGGATAGGAAACCAATTGCTTATTTCAGTGAGAAACTTGGAGGAGCCACTCTCAATTACCCCACATATGACAAAGAACTCTATGCACTTGTGAGGGCCTTGCAAACTTGGCAGCATTACCTTTGGCCTAAGGAGTTCGTGGTGCATACTGATCATGAGACTCTCAACACTTGAAAGGACAGCAGAAGCTTAACAAGAGACATGCCAGATGGATTGAATTCATAGAAACATTTCCATATGTCATCCGGTATAAGAAAGGTAAAGAGAATGTAGTAGCTGATGCTCTGTCTCGAAGGTATGTGCTCATCTCTACTCTTGATGCTAAGTTTCTTGGTTTTGAACAAATGAAAGAGTTGTATGAAACTGATTTGGATTTCAAAGAACCATATCTTGCTTGTTCTAAATCCGCAAGTGGCAAGTACTTTAGGAATGATGGGTATCTATTTTATGCCAATCATTTGTGTATTCCTAATTGCTCTTTGAGAGAATTGCTAGTCAGGGAAGCCCATAGAGGAGGCTTGATGGAACATTTTGGAATTGCAAAGACCTTGAAAGTGGTACAAGAACACTTCTTTTGGCCACACTTGCAAAGAGATGTTGAGAGGGTCTGTGGTAGATGTGTTACATGTAAGCGATCCAAATCCACAGTTCAACCCAATGGTATGTATATTCCTCTTCCTATTCCTACTCATCCGTGGAATGACATATCTATGGATTTTGTGCTTGGATTGCCTAGGACTAGAACTGGGAAGGATTCCATCTTTGTAGTTGTTGATAGATTCTCTAAGATGGCTCATTTTATTCCATGTCACAAAACTGACGATGCCTTGCACATAGCTGAGTTGTTCTTTAAGGAGATCATTCGTTTGCATGGCATGCCTAGAACCATCGTGTCTGATAGGGATACAAAGTTCTTGAGTTACTTCTGGAAAACGCTTTGGTCTAAGTTAGGTACTAAGTTGTTGTTTTCAACTACTTGTCACCCACAAACTGATGGACAAACAGAAGTAGTCAATAGGACTTTGTCAACTTTGCTAAGAGCTGTGATTAAAAAGAACCTGAAAACTTGGGAAGAATGCTTACCACATGTTGAGTTTGCATACAATCATTCTGTGCATTCGGCTACTAAGTATTCTCCATTTGAGATTGTGTATGGTTTCAATCCTTTGTCACCTTTGGATCTAATCTCGTTGCCTTTGAGTGAAAGAACTAGCTTAGATGGCGAGAAGAAAGCTAAACTTGTCAAACAGATCCATGAGAAGGCCAGGATCAACATTGAGGAAAGGACCAAGCAATATGCTAAGCAAGCCAACAACGGTCGGCGTGAACTTGTCTTTGATGTTGGAGATAAAGTTTGGGTTTACTTGAGGAAGGATCGATTTCCAGCAGAAAGGAAGTCCAAACTTATGCCAAGGTTGATGGACCATTCAAGATTGTCAGACGAATCAACAAGAATGCATATCAAGTTGATTTGGAAGGTAAGTACAAAGTTAGTTCAAGCTTTAATGTTGCTGACTTAATTCCTTTTGTGGCAGATGATCCAGATTTGAGGTCAAATCCTTTTCAAGTGGGAGGGGATGATATGATTATGGATGGCGCTGAGGATGAAGAGCTTGAACCGGAACCAAAACCAGATGCTGACACCATGGAAGGACTTGAACCAGAGCTTGTAGCTGAGGATTCTTTGCTTGTACCAGCTGGAGCCATGACCAGGGCCCGGACCAGACAGTTATCTCAGTCACTAAGTTTACTACTTAGCTCAACCATGAACCAGTTCAGCCCCATGGACGATCAAGTGCAACACATCACCTTAGTAAGGTTTCAAGAGAACTCAGGAAGACTTCACTAAATCGTCCTTTATAAGGTTCCTTATAAAATCATCTTTTATAAGGTCCCTTATAAAAACCTTTCAAACCTTATAAACCTTCCAAACCTTATAAAACCTTATAAATCCGCTCAACCTTATAAAATCCGTCCAAACCTTATAAACTCGGGATCAGGAGGGGAATTCAAGACAGCAAGGATCTGAAGAGTCATTCAACACATTTTTTCTTCAGTCAAGTCTTTAGTCTTTATTATTTATTGTCTTGTTTTCTGGGATTGACTGTTCTCATTTCCGAGAAGTCACAAACATAACTCTATATGTATTTTCGATTTCATTCAATCAAATAACAAGTTGTTTTTGCTAATCTTTGTGATTATCCTAGAGAGTGATTCTCTGTTGTTCTTTGTGAACAAACCTCTGTTGCTTGGTGAGTCATATCCAAACAACAAACCCTTTTCGGTCGTCTAAGTGTGTCATATCTTAGGACTGTTGAGGTTGGAATATCAAGGGCCTTCCGCAACCCTTGTGCGACCATTCGATCCATCACTTTGTTCTTTCAAGCTAGTAGCTTACCGAGTTCAAAGTTTATCCAGCAAAACCATCCCTCCAAAGTTCAATCCTTGGGAGACCTCGTGTCATGAGGTTTCTAAGCAAAACTATTTTCGCAAAACTTCTTATAAAGGTAGAACGCGAAGCATGGGATACAAGTTTGTGTTCCAAAAGAGAACTTTGATGTGTACCTTATAAAAGCTTAGAAAGCATATTTGGGGTCCAAAAAAGTCCTATGAGGTTTCTAATCAAAACTATTTTCGCAAAACTTCTTATAAAGGTAGAACGCTCATGGGATACAAGTTTGTGTTCCAAAAGAGAACTTTAATATGTACCTTATAAAAGCTTAGAAAGCATATTTGGGGTCCAATAAATGTCCTATGAGGTTTCTAAACAAAACTATTTTCCCAAAACTTCTAATAAAGATAGAACGCAAAGCATGGGATACAAGTTTGTGTTCCGAAGGAGAACTTTAATGTGTACCTTATAAAAGCTTAGAAAGCATATTAAGGGTCCACAAAATGTCCTATGAGGTTTCTAAACAAAACATTTTCCCAAAACTTCTAATAAAGATAGAACGCGAAACATGGGATAGAAGTTTGTGTTCCAAAAGAGCACTTTATTGTGTACCTTATAAAAGTTTAGAAAGCATATTGGTGATCCAAAAAATGTCCTATGAGGTTTCTAAACAAAACTATTTTCGCCAAACTTATTCAAAAGGTAGAACGCGAAGCAAGGGATACAAGTTTATGTTCCAAAAGAGAACTTTGATGTGTACCTTATAAAAGCTTAGAAAGCATATTTGGGGTCCAATAAATGTCCTATGAGGTTTCTAAACAAAACTATTTTCCCAAAACTTCTAATAAAGATAGAACGCAAAGCATGAGATACAAGTTTGTGTTCCAAAAGAGAACTTTAATGTGTACCTTATAAAAGCTTAGAAAGCATATTTGGGGTCCAAAAAATGTCCTATGAGGTTTCTAAGCAAAACTATTTTCGCAAAACTTCTTATAAAGGTAAAACGCGAAGCATGGGATACAGGTTTGTGTTCCAAAAGAGAACTTTATATGTACCTCAAAAAACCTTAGAAAGCATATTTGGGGTCCAAAAAATGTCCTATGAGGTTTCTAAGCAAAACTATTTTCGCAAAGCTTCTAATAAAGGTAGAACGCGAAGCATGGGATACAAGTTTGTGTTCCAAAAGAGAACTTTAATGTGTACCTTATAAAAGCTTAGAAAGCATATTTGGGGTCCAAAAAATGTCCTATGAGGTTTCTAAACAAAAAATTTTCCCAAAACTTCTAATAAAGGTAGAACGCGATGCATGGGATACAAGTTTGTGTTCCAAAAGAGAACATGAATATGTACCTTACAAAAGTTTAGAAATCATATTTGGGGTCCAAAAAATGTCCTATGAGGTTTCTAAGCAAAACTATTTTCGCAAAACTTCTTATAAAGGTAGAACGCGAAGCATGGGATACAAGTTTGTGTTCCAAAAGAGAACTTTGATGTGTACCTTATAAAAGCTTAGAAAGCATATTTGGGGTCCAAAAAATGTCCTATGAGGTTTCTAAGCAAAACTATTTTCGCAAAACTTCTTATAAAGGTAGAACGCAAAGCATGGGATACAAGTTTGTGTTCCAAAAGAGAACTTTAATATGTACCTTACAAAAGCTTAGAAATCATATTTGGGGTCCAAAAAATGTCCTATGAGGTTTCTAAGCAAAACTATTTTCGCAAAACTTCTTATAAAGGTAGAACGCTCATGGGATACAAGTTTGTGTTCCAAAAGAGAACTTTAATATGTACCTTATAAAAGCTTAGAAAGCATATTTGGGGTCCAATAAATGTCCTATGAGGTTTCTAAAAAATGTCCTATGAGGTTCGGAGCTGCCAACCGAAGTTAAAGAGCTTCTCAAGCAATTTGGAGATGTGTTTCCTGATGAGATTCCAGCTGGTCTACCTCCAATTCGAGGCATTGAGCAACAGATAGATCTTATTCCAGGAGCTCCCTTGCCTAACAGACCCGCGTATAGAGTTAATCCAGAGGAGTCTAAGGAGCTAGAGAAGCAAGTCCAAGAACTGATGTCAAAAGGATACATCCGGGAGAGTTTAAGTCCTTGCGCCGTGCCAGTCTTGTTGGTGCCAAAGAAGGATGGAACCTGGAGGATGTGTGTGGATTGCCGAGCTATAAACAACATCACAATCAAGTATATGCATCCAATACCACGCCTTGATGACATGCTAGACGAACTAAGTGGAGCCACAATCTTTTCAAAGATTGATCTTAAAAGCGGCTATCATCAAGTTCGAATGAAGGAAGGTGATGAATGGAAGACAGCCTTTAAGACCAAGAGAGGCTTATACGAGTGGCTAGTCATGCCATTTGGACTCACCAATGCTCCAAGTACATTCATGAGACTCATGAATCACGTGCTAAGAGCATACATTTGTAAGTTTGTTGTTGTTTACTTTGATGATATTCTTATATACAGCACTTGCTTATTGGATCATTTGATCCATCTTGAGAAGGTTTTAAACACTCTGAGGGTAGAAGGCCTATACGCCAACCTCAAGAAGTGTACCTTCTGTACTGATCAAGTAGTTTTCCTAGGTTTTGTTGTAAGTTCTCAGGGTTTGCAAGTAGATGAGGAGAAGATCAAAGCAATCCGAGATTGGCCAACACCAACAACCATAGGACATGTGAGAAGTTTCCATGGACTAGCCAGCTTCTATAGGCGGTTTGTCCGAGACTTTAGCACCATTGCAGCCCCACTAACATCTGTTATCAAGAAGGACGTTGCCTTCAAATGGGGAGAAGAACAAGAGCAAGCTGCCCCACTTACTGCTGTGATCAAGAAGAATGTGCCATTCTCATGGGGACCCTCGCAAGAAGCAGCTTTCAACACGTTAAAGGAGAAGCTGACTGAAGCACCGGTTCTTGCTCTACCAGACTTTGAAGAAATGTTTGAAGTAGAGTGTGATGCATCCGGGCTGGGCATAGGAGCTGTGCTACAACAAAGAAAGAGACCCGTGGCATTCTTTAGTGAGAAACTGAGTGGAGCTACACTCAACTACCCAACATATGACAAGGAGTTGTATGCATTGGTCCGTGCCTTAGAAACATGGCAACATTACTTGCTTCCCAAGGAGTTCATAATCCATACTGATCACGAGACATTGAAACATCTAAGAGGCCAAACTTCCTTGAAGAGACGACATGCCAAGTGGTTAGAGTTCGTAGAAACGTTCCCTTATGCAATCAAGTACAAGAAAGGAAAGGAGAATGTGGTGGCTGATGCATTATCCAGGCGATTCATTCTCATATCTACCATGGAGGCCAAAGTACTTGGTGATGAGGCCATCGAACCAGAACCCATACCAATGGTTAGAGAAGCTCCCATGACACGGTCTAGAACAAGGAGACTCAGGGAAGGTTTCAATCTAGCCGTACAAGACATATTGGATGTCTTTAAACCAGAAGAGCCACATGATCAACTAGATAGCAATGGTAAGCCTATCTTAATAACAGGTAACGACTTCAATACCAAGGAGCCTCAAATGGAAGACATCGTACAAGGACTTCAAGAACTCACGATTAAAGGCATAGAATAGGCCAAAGAGGACCAGGATCAAGATCAAGTCAAGAGCATTCGACCATGGACCATGCCGCATCAGAATCAGGTATTTTCTATTTTTGTGATCAATGCAGGTAACATGGACCAGCCCAATGGTTAGAGCTACGCATCCAAGCCTCAGAGGTGCCAAGTTCAAGCCGCACCAAACTTCTTTTTATTTTGCTTAGCTAGTTTCCTTTTTCTTGTTTTTCTCGGCCTTAAGCCACAAAGTGTTAGTTTGCGTTTTCTTTATTTCTTTTTATTTGGTCCTGTCGTTTAGAGTCTTTCCTTTTCTTGCTTGAGTCGACCATTAGGTCATAGCTGAAGAGCATATTAATAAGGCTCCCCTGCAGCATTGTAGACACACCTTTTACCCTAAATCAATAAACGCAGTTCTTGTCTAAAGCTTAAGCCGCCGTCGCTAGCTTAGATCTTTTGCTCTTGTTCTTGCGTGTGGATTCACCAAGGCAAGTGTGTGTGCAGTATCAGAGTTCTTTCATAGCTCTGTGGTGCTCTTCGATCCATCATCACTTCCATTAACCGATTCAACAAGGGAGAGCGTCAAAGCCAACTTGTTAGATCCCATCCCTCAAGGCGTGTTCATCAAGTCTTGAGTCCATCTTTCGCCCATCCATTGAACCACAAGAGAGAGCGTGAAAGCCAGCTTGTGTTTCCCATCCCACCATCTATCCTTCCTAGAACCGAGTCCATATCATCTGGTATCAGAGCCGAAGGTCCACACACCTTTGGTTCATTCTTCCCTTTTCGTTTCCTTTGATTTCGTTTGAGTTTTGTTTCTTGTTCTTAGTTAAAAAAAAAAAAAAAAACGAATTCGTTGCTTTGTTTCTTTCTGTTTCTTGATTAGTTTAAAAAAAAAAAAAAAAGATATATCATATTGCTTTGCTTTGTTGGGTCGTGCTAAGGTTGCTTGAATCGAGTTGTTTAATTGTCTGGATCGAATTCAGTTTGTGGTTCTTTGTTGCTAGTTGTGTAGACTTGTCTCAATAGCCGCCGACTTTGTTTGCTCTAGGTTAGAACTTTGAGTCGAGAAACCTTGAGTTATTATAGTTTCCTTTCTTGTTTTGGGTCGAGTTAATTGTTTCCTTTCCTTTTTGTCGAGTTACTTGTTTTCCTTATTGCTCTCGTTAGATTTTCCTTTTTGTTTAGAGTCGAGTTTTAAGAGTCTTTGTCTTCTTTCCATTACGCATTGGTGCTTTTGACGACTTGTTGTTTTTGTATAAGTGCAAGAACCGTAAGTTAGGAGCAAGGATGGGAGACGTGGGAGGCAATCCAACGGGAAACCAACCCATTGACATGACTCAATTGATGGCAGCCATGCGAGAAGAGGTGAGGAATGCCGTGGGAACTCTTGGTAGAGAACTTGGAACCAGGCTAGACCGCTTGGAACAACCACCGAGAAGCGAACCTATCCGCAACATCTACCAACCAAGAAGGAATCAAAGAGATGATTCAACTGATGAAGACATGCCGGAGCTAGATGATGATGATCCACCTGATCCAGACCAGCGAAACCAACCAAGACGCCGAGCTAACTTCCGAGGGAGAAGAGATGGCGAGGACAACACCAGAGGAAAGAACCATGAGATTAAACTAACCCCACCTACTTTTGCAGGCAAGTCCGATCCTGAAGTCTACATGGACTGGGAGAGGCGCATGGAGTATATCTTCGATTGTTATGGCTACAATGAGAACAAAAAGGTAGCTGTGGCAGCTGCTCAACTCACGGAGAATGCCCTATCCTGGTGGGATAGAGCCGTGGCAGATCGGAGAAGGCAACGATTTGGACCTATTGCAAGATGGGCCGACATGAAGTATCTCTTAAGGTCAAGGTACATTCCTAATCATTATATCAGAGACCTACAAAAACGTTTTCGTAAGTTATCTCAGGGATCAAGGACCGTGGATGAGTACTTTGAGGAGTTTGAGAAGCTCATGAACTCATTGGAGCTGGAGGAGTCCGAAGAAGCAATCATGGCACAATTCACTGATGGGCTCCAAGACCGAATTGCTAGAAAGGTAGAAAGAGCTCAATACACTGGACTACATGAGCTACTACACTTGGCGGTTCAAGTAGAGAAGCAGATAAAGAAGAAGACAGCTCAAACAAATCGGAGCAGAACACAACCGTGGGCTTCAGGTAGCAAGACGGTTGACAAAGGCAAGGCTGTGGAGGTTGAATCACGGTTTAAAGGAAAGTTCAATGATCAAACCAAAACCAACCGACCAGAGCAAGGTAAGCCTTCTAATGCCAATCAAAGAACTCGTGATATCACATGTTTTAAGTGTCAGGGTAGAGGGCACATGGCGAAGGAATGTCCAAACCAAAGAGTGATGATCATGAACGCTGCTGGAGACTATGAGTCTCAAGAAGAGCGAGAGACCACGGATGAGGAGCAAGATGAAGATGCTGAGTATGCAGATATTGGAGAAATGCTAGTCACTAGGCGTGTCCTGAGTGTAATGCTAGACCCTGAAGGAACAGCTCAAAGAGAGAACCTCTTCCACACTCGGTGTACCATCAAAACCAAGGTATGTAATTTGGTTATTGATGGAGGATCTTGTACTAACGTGGCTAGTAAGTTTATGGTGTCCAAGCTTGGTCTTGAGACGACTAAACACCCCAGGCCTTATAAGCTGCAATGGCTAGACAACAAGACTCAATTGAAGGTCACAGAACAAGTCACTATACCTTTCAGCGTGGGCAAGTACCAAGATGAAGTGTTGTGCGATGTTCTTCCCATGCAAGCTGGCCACATTCTACTTGGGAGACCATGGCAATTTGACAGAGCTACATTGCACAATGGGCGTACCAACTTCTATTCTTTTACTCACAAGGATAGAAAGTACAACCTAGCTCCCTTGAAACCAGCTGAAGTGCGTGAGCTTCAATCAAAAATGGACAAGGAAACACAGGTAAGTAAGACTAGCCTTTATGTTTCTTCTGGTTCCGTTTGTAAGACCCTCATTTCCGAGGGCACTGTGCTACTAATGTTGTACAAAGATTGCTTGAGTACAGATTACCAGGAACTAAAACTTCCAAGCGAAGTACAAGCTGTGTTAGACAAGTATTTAGATGTGTTTCCAGAAGAAATACCAGCCGGTTTACCCCCTATACGAGGCATAGAGCACCAGATAGACTTGGTGCCTGGATCAGCTTTACCCAACAAGCCAGCCTATAGGATGAATCCGGAGGAGAGCAAAGAGTTAGAACGGCAAGTTCAAGACCTCATGGACAAAGGCTACATCAGAGAAAGCTTGAGTCCGTGTGCAGTACCGGTTCTATTGGTACCAAAGAAGGATGGTACATGGAGAATGTGTGTAGATTGCCGAGCAATCAACAACATTACCATTAAGTACCGGCACCCTATTCCAAGACTGGACGATATGCTAGACGAATTAAGTGGAGCTACTATCTTTTCAAAGGTGGATTTGAAGAGTGGCTATCACCAAGTTCGAATGCGTGAAGGTGATGAATGGAAGACTGCTTTCAAAATCAAGCAAGGTCTTTACGAGTGGTTGGTTATGCCATTCGGTTTAACTAATGCACCAAGCACATTCATGCGACTTATGAACCAGGTTCTAAGGTCTTTTATTAGAAAGTTCGTAGTGGTTTACTTTGATGACATCTTGATTTATAGTAAATGCTTAAATGATCATCTTAGACACTTAGAGCTTGTTTTGCAAACACTTCGAAAGAAGGTCTATATGCCAACCTTAAGAAGTGCACATTCTGTACTGATCAACTTGTCTTTTTAGGCTTTGTGATAAGCAGGCAAGGTTTACAAGTTGATGAAGAAAAGATCAAGGCCATACAAGAATGGCCCACGCCTACTACTATTGGGCAAGTGCGAAGCTTTCATGGATTAGCAAGTTTCTACAGACGGTTTGTAAGGGATTTCAGTTCAGTAGCTGCTCCCTTGACAGCGGTTGATGTAAGATCGGATGGGGTGAGGAATGAAGATTGGTTGTTCAACTCTCTTCTTCAAACCAAGTGATGGAAACGATGGGGAAGTGATGGAATCCGGTTAGTTGGTTGTTCAACTCTCCCTAACTGGATCAATGGATGGATGGATTGAGTATGGATCGATGACGCCACAAGACTCTATGGAAAGGAGGCTTGATAAGTCGGGAACTTGCTTAGGCTGCTTCACACACGACTAAGACTTGCTAGGGTTTGTACTAAGACAAAAACTCCGGTTCGTTTATTGATATGAGGTAAATGATACACGGCTGCTCTAGAGGCCTTATAAAGGGAGCCGATGCAGCTTTGCCCTTCTTGGGGACTTGGAAACAAATTACAAGAATAAGGAAACTACTAAATACCGAACATAATGGCAAGAACAAGAAAGGAAAACAAAAGATCGGCCAAACAATGCCTTATACTAAAAAGGAAAACTATAAATCGACTAAGAAGAAAAAGGAAAAGAACTTGAATCACACGGAAACAAACGGTTAGTATCATAAAGAGATAATTCAAATAATTCAACCTTACCTTTGTTTGTTGATCGAATCCGTGTGGGCTGGTACGCATCGTTTCACTAAGTGCCTTGGATGCTAAATAAGGTAACTTCTTGATGCATGGGAAGAAGAGGCCAAGTTTAGCTTGTAACATCTTCTTGTTCACTTCTTGGACCGACTTGAATGTAGTAAGCTTCGACTAAAGCCATTGGTCCACTTAGTTCCTTGTCTTGAACCGGTTCTAGCCCTTTGTTGATGTCTTCTTCACTTGGACTCTCGGTGATGCTAAGTGTGTTCAGCTGGTCAGTGATGTTCTCTAGACTTTGGTGCGTGAAGAGACTAGCCACTCCTAAGTTGAAGCTTTCCCTCATGTCTCTTGTTCCGGATCGTGTCCTAGGCGCTAGCTTCATGGTTGGAATGGTGTTGTTGGTTTCTTGGTTCTCATCATCCCCTCCCCCTTGAGAAGATTCTGTCCTCAGAATTGTATCATCTGCATCAAATGGAGATAAGTCAGACACATTAAAGGTAGGGGAAATTTTAAACTCACCTGGCAGATCAATGTGATACGCATTGTCATTAATCTTCTTCAGGACTTTGAATGGGCCATCTCCACGGGGTGAAAGCTTGGACTTCCTTTCATTTGGGAACCGTTCTGTCCTCATGTGTAGCCAAACCCAATCTCCTGGTTCAAATGTCACCTTCTTCCGGTTCTTGTTCATATACTTTTCAGTTTGTTGGTTCTTCTTCTCTATGTTCTCTCGGACCCTTTGATGTATCTTTTTCACGTACTCAGCTTTGGTCTCTCCATCTTGACTAATCATCTGGTCCTTGTGTTCTAAAGGCAACAAGTCTAATGGAGTATTTGGCTTAAAACCATACACAACTTCAAAAGGAGAGAGTTTAGTAGTAGAGTGGGAAACACGGTTATATGCAAACTCAATAAAGGGTAAGCAATCAAGCCAGTTCCTTAAATTTTACCAACCGTTGCCCTTAAGAGGGTGGAGAGAGTGCGGTTGACAACCTCAGTCTGTCCATCAGTTTGTGGGTGACATGTTGTTGAGAAAAGCAGCTTGGTTCCTAGCTTTCTCCACAGTGTTCTCCAGAAATGACTAAGGAACTTGGTGTCACGATCAGACACAATGGTCCTTGGAATGCCATGATACTTCACTACTTCCTTGAAGAACAAGTCTGCGATTTGTGTGGCATCATTGGTCTTGTTGCATGGTATGAAATGAGCCATTTTTGAAAAGCGATCCACCACAACAAATATTGAATCCTTGTTCCTGATGTTTGGCAAACCTAGTACAAAATCCATGGAAACATCTACCCAAGGCATGTTAGGAATAGGTAATGGAGTGTATAGACCGTGTGGGTGTGACCTGGATTTTGCTTTTAAGCAAACGATGCACTTAGAGCAGAACCGCTCTACATCTCTTTTCAGCCGAGGCCAAAAGAAGTGTTCCACCACAATGCTCAGGGTTTTGTCTACTCCAAAGTGTCCCATGAGGCCTCCTCCGTGGGCTTCTCTTAGTATCAGCTCACGCATGGATCCTTGTGGAATACATATCCTCTTGTCCCTGAAAAGAAATCCATCACGCAAATAAAAGGGACCTATGGCGCCTTTGTTACATAGCTGGAAGGTGTCCTTGAAGTCGGGATCCTCCTCATATAAGCCTTTGATGTGCTCAAAGCCCATGATCTTTGCTTCCATCGTAGCTATCAAGGCATGTCTTCTTGATAATGCGTCAGCTACAATGTTTTCTTTCCCCTTTTTGTACTTAATGACATAAGGGAAGGTCTCCACGAATTCCAACCATCTCGCATGTCTTTTCTTTAGAGTTGTTTGTCCTCTTAAGTACTTAAGAGTCTCATGATCTGTATGAATAACAAACTCTTTAGACAATAAATAGTGTTGCCAAGTTTCAAGAGACCTTACAAGGGCGTATAGCTCCTTATCATAGGTAGGATAGTTTAGTGAAGCTCCATTTAGCTTTTCACTAAAGAATGCCACCGGTTTGCCTCCTCGAGTTAAGACAGCTCCAATTCCTGTTCCTGAGGCATCACACTCAATCTCAAAAGTCTTGTCAAAGTCAGGCAAACATAAAACCGGTGATCGAATCAAACGATCCTTAAGCTTCTGAAAAGCTTGTTCTTGTTCTTCTCCCCATTTGAAGGCAACGTCCTTCTTGATAACTGATGTCAGTGGGGCTGCAATGGTGCTGAAGTCTCGGAAAAATCTTCTATAGAAGCTTGCTAGTCCATGGAAGCTTCGCACATGTCCTATTGTTGTTGGTGTTGGCCAGTCGCGGATTGCCTTGATCTTTTCCTCATCCACTTGCAATCCCTGTGAACTAACAACAAAACCTAGGAAAACTACTTGATCAGTGCAGAAGGTACACTTCTTGAGGTTGGCATACAAGCCTTCTTGCCTCAGAGTATCTAACACCTTCTCTAAATGGACCACATGATCCGCCAAACAAGTACTGTAAATAAGAATGTCATCGAAATAAACAACAACAAACTTACAGATGTATGCCCTTAAGACATGGTTCATGAGTCTCATGAATGTACTTGGAGCATTGGTAAGCCCAAATGGCATGACTAGCCATTCGTATAAGCCTCTCTTAGTCTTGAAGGCTGTTTTCCATTCATCACCTTCCTTCATTCTTACTTGGTGATAACTGCTTTTAAGGTCAATCTTTGAAAAGATTGTTGCTCCACTCAGCTCATCTAACATATCATCAAGGCGTGGAATGGGATGTCTGTACTTGATGGTGATGTTGTTTATTGCCCTACAGTCAACACACATTCTCCAGGTTCCATCTTTCTTGGGCACCAACAAAACTGGTACGGCACATGGACTTAGGCTCTCACGGATGTAACCCTTGGACATGAGATCTTGCACTTGTTTCTCCAGCTCTTTGGATTCTTCCGGATTCACTCTATATGCTGGCCTGTTAGGTAGTGGTGCTCCAGGTATGAGATCGATCTGATGCTCAATGCCACGAATAGGAGGTAGTCCAGTGGGAATGTCTTCAGGGAACACATCTTGGAATCGTGTGATAAGCTCCTTAATCTCGGTAGGTAGCTCCGAGTCTTCTTGACCTGAAAGCAAACTCTCCCTAAAGATCATTAGTAGCACCTGTGTCTTATGATCAATAGCCTTAATAACCGAAGTAGGAGTAACAAACAAATTAGTCTTACGAGCCTTGTTAATTTGGTTCATGGACTTTTGCATGTCAAACACCTCCTGTGGGGTTAGTGGTGCTAAGTTGTGCTTGCGGTTGTTGTGGCTGAATGAGTAGAAGTTGGTTTTGCCATAGTGAATGGTATCCTTGTCGAATTGCCAAGGTCTGCCCAAGAGTATATGGCCAGCTTCCATTGGAACCACATCGCATTTGACCTCATATGTATACTTGCCTATGCTAAAAGGCACCATGACTTGCTCTCCAATCCGCAAGACAGTCTCATCATTAAGCCACTTAAGTCGGTATGGCTTTGGATGCTTTGTTGTCTTGAGACCTAGCTTGTCAACAAGATACTTGCTAGCCACGTTAGTGCAAGAACCACCATCAATGATCAAACTACATACCTTGGATTGGATGTTGCATCTAGTATGGAAGATGTTCTCCCTTTGCATGGTCTCGGGTTCAAACATTGCACTCAAGGCTCTTCTTGTAACCAGTATCTCTCCTATCTCAGGATAATCGGTTACTTCCTCCTCTGAATCAGCTGGTTCCTTCTCTTCTTCATCTTCAGTCTCGTATTCGCCTTGCTCGTTGATCAGCATAACCCTCCGGTTTGGACACTCATTGGCGTAATGCCCCTTTCCCTGACACTTAAAACAAGTAATATCCCTATTTTTCTTAGGTTGAGAACTACTTGCCTCTGGTTTGTTGGATTTGGGAACCTCGGGAGTGTTCTTCTTGAACCGGCTGTCTACTACACTTGCCTTGCCTTTGTCGTAGCTCCTTTGAGTTGATGGAGTCCATGTACTCTTGCCTCGTGTGTTGGATGTAGACTTACGCTTGATGTGCTGCTGCTTTGTTGCGTATTGCATGAGTCCATCAAAGTCTCCATAGTCTTGTCGCTCCACTTTGCAAGCAATGCGGTCATGTAAACCGTCAATGAATTGTGCCATCAGTGTGGCTTCTGAATCTTGGACTTCAAGGCGATTCTTTAGCACTTCAAATTCCTCAAAATACTCCTCCACTGATTTGCTTCCCTGTCTCAATTGACGAAAACGTTTGTGCAAATCTCTATAGTAATATGATGGAATATACCTCTTCCGGAACATGGCTTTCATGTCATCCCAACTATCAATGGGTGCTCGCCGTGTTCTTCTTCTTTCAGCTACTTCTCTGTCCCACCAAGTGAGAGCATTGCCTGTGAGCTGAGCAGCTGCCAGTGCTACTTTCTTTGCCTCGGAATACTGATAGTAGTCATAGATGTTCTCCATACGTCTCCCCAATCAATGAAGGCATCCGGGTCTACTTTTCCTGCAAAGGTAGGAGGCGTCAGCTTAATATCTTTGCTATCAAAGTTGTTACCTCTTGGACCACGATCATAGTCCTGATCATAGTCTCGTGGTCGGCCGCTGTTCTTGTTGTCTCCCGTTTCTCCTCGGTTGCTCATCATCACCGTGTGGGTCTCCATCATCTTCTAGGCTGGGCATGTCACTGTCAGTGTCATCATTGGCCCCTTGGTTCCTAGGTTGATGCTGTCGTGGACCTTGTCCATCGTGTGCTTGAGCCTGTGGAAGGAGTTGCTCCATGACGTTCATCCGGTCACTAATGCTCCTTATAGCATCTAGGAGTTGTTGAGCTGTTGGTTGTGGTTGTCCTTGGTTATCTCCCATGGTTTCTCCTGCGCAAGGCAACAAAAGAGATCAAGTGCAAAAAGGAAATGGTACTAATGCAAACGACGGAAAAGAAAAGAAAGACAAGATGCACAACTAACAAAAAAAGGAAAGAACTAACTCGGCTAGACTCAAATATGGAAGGACTAATAACTCGACCAAACAACTAAATGGAAAGTGCAAGGATGCAACTCGGTTACCCTAGCTTAGATGGTTTCTGCGGCGGCTTAATCAAGAACAAACAATCAAGTTTGAAGACTAGCAACCTAACCAGCAAGATTCGGCTAACAACAAGAGATGCAATGCAAGACTAACAATGATATGGTTTTTTTTTTTTTTTTAACTTATGGATGAAACAACGAAAATAACAGATTTTTATGGCTTTTCTTTTTAGATGCGGAAACAACAAGACACGAACTAACGAACAAAACAAGAACAAAACAAAAGCAGAAAGGAACGATCTAGGGATAGATATCACTGATTCAGGAACCTTTCGGCTCTGATACCAAAATGATGTAAGATCGGATGGGGTGAGGAATGAAGATTGGTTGTTCAACTCTCTTCTTCAAACCAAGTGATGGAAACGATGGGGAAGTGATGGAATCCGGTTAGTTGTTGTTCAACTCTCCCTAACTGGATCAATGGATGGATGGATTGAGTATGGATCGATGACGCCACAAGACTCTATGAAAGGAGGCTTGATAAGTCGGGAACTTGCTTAGGCTGCTTCACACACGACTAAGACTTGCTAGGGTTTGTACTAAGACAAAAACTCGGTTTTGTTATTGATATGAGGTAAATGATACACGGCTGCTCTAGAGGCCTTATAAAGGAGCCGATGCAGCTTTGCCCTTCTTGGGGACTTGGAAAAAAATTACAAGAATAAGGAAACTACTAAATGCCGAACATAATGGCAAGAACAAGAAAGGAAAACAAAAGATCGGCCAAACAATGCCTTATACTAAAAAGGAAAACTATAAATCGACTAAGAAGAAAAAGGAAAAGAACTTGAATCACACGGAAACAAACGGTTAGTATCACAAAGAGATAATTCAAATAATTCAACCTTACCTTTGTTTGTTGATCGAATCCGTGTGGGCTGGTACGCATCGTTTCACTAAGTGCCTTGGATGCTAAATAAGGTAACTTCTTGATGCATGGGAAGAAGAGGCCAAGTTGAGCTTGTAACATCTTCTTGTTCACTTCTTGGACCAACTTGAATGTAGTAAGCTTCGACTAAAGCTATTGGTCCACTTAGTTCCTTGTCTTGAACCGGTTCTAGCCCTTTGTTGATGTCTTCTTCACTTGGACTCTCGGTGATGCTAAGTGTGTTCAGCTGGTCAGTGATGTTCTCTAGACTTTGGTGCGTGAAGAGACTAGCCACTCCTAAGTTGAAGCTTTCCCTCATGTCTCTTGTTCCGGATCGTGTCCTAGGCGCTAGCTTCATGGTTGGAATGGTGTTGTTGGTTTCTTGGTTCTCATCAGCGGTTATAAAGAAGAATGCACCATTTACTTGGGGAAGTGCACAAGACAAGGCATTTAGCACCTTAAAGGAACGGTTGACACAGGCACCAGTGTTGGCTTTACCAGACTTTGAGGAGATGTTCGAGGTTGAGTGTGATGCCTCTGGGATTGGCATTGGAGCCGTGTTGCATCAGAGGAAGAAACCAGTCGCCTTTTTCAGTGAGAAGCTCAGTGGAGCTACACTCAACTACCCAACTTATGATAAGGAGCTTTACGCATTGGTTAGAGCATTGGAGACTTGGCAGCATTACTTGCTATCCAAGGAATTCATCATTCATACAGATCATGAGAACTTGAAGCATTTGCGAGGCCAGACATCCTGAAGAGGAGACATGCTAAATGGCTGGAGTTTATAGAGACGTTTCCTTATGTAATCAAGTACAAGAAGGGCAAAGATAATGTGGTTGCTGATGCATTATCAGGAGACACTTGCTCATCTCTACAATGGAATCCAAAGTGTTAGGATTCGAGCTTATAAAGAGCAGTACCAAGAAGATCCAGACTTTGGGGAAGCATACAAAGAGCATGGCAAAGGACCGTATGCAGCTTACTATCTCCAAGATGGGTTTCTATTTCGAGACAAAAGGTTGTGTGTACCACAAGGATTAATCCGAGAGTTGCTAATCAAAGAAGCACATGGAGGAGGATTGATGGGGCACTTGGAGTAGCCAAGACCATGCCGTGATCTCAGAACATTTCTTTTGGCCACGCCTAAAGAAAGAAGTGGAGAAGCATTGTGCACGATGTGTTGTTTGCCATAAGGCTAGTCCAGGTTACATCCTCATGGGTTATATCTCCCTTTACCTATTTCTAACAAACCTTGGGTGGATATTTCTATGGATTTTGTGTTAGGATTACCCAAGATCAGGCATAAGGATTCGGTTTTTGTTGTGGTGGACCGATTTTCAAAGATGGCACATTTCATTCCTGTGACAAGACCAACGATGCCACACAAACAGCCGACTTGTTCTTCAAGGAGTTGTTCGTTAACATGGAGTTCCAAGAACCATTGTGTCAGATCGTGACTCTAAGTTCCTCAGCCACTTCTGGAGAACCTTATGGAGGAAGCTGGGAACCAAATTGGTGTTTTCCACAACTTGTCATCCTCAAACGGATGGACAAACCGAAGTGGTAAACCGAACCCTCTCAACTTTGCTAAGGACAACTTGGTCAAAATCTTAAAACTTGGTTAGATTGCATTCCATTTATTGAATTTGCATATAACCATGCTACTCACTTGCTACCAGTTGTCTCCTTTTGAAGTTGTTTATGGATTTAAGCCATTAACGCCACTGGACATGGCTCCCATTCCGCAAGAAGATCAAATCAGTCTCGTTGGACAAGACAAGGGAGAGTACATCCGCAAGTTACATCAGGAGGTGAAGGAGAACATAGAAAAGAAGACCGCGGAATACAAGAGGAGAGAGCAGACAAGGGACGCAAGCAATTGGTTTTTGAACCTGGAGAATGGGTTTGGCTCCATATGCGTCCAGAGAGATTTCCACAACAAAGAAGCTCCAAGCTATCACCTCGTGGAGATGGACCATTCAAAGTGCTGGAAAGGATCAATGACAATGCCTATCGCTTGGACCTCCCAGGTGAATATACTATGTCACATAGTTTTAATGTCACTGACCTATCTCCTTGTGATGTAGACGATCCAGATTTGAGGACAAAACCTTTCAAGAAGGAGGGAATGATGAGGCCATCGAACAGAACCCATACCAACGGTTAGAGAAGCTCCCATGACACGGTCTAGAACAAGGAGACTCAGGGAAGGTTTCAATCTAGCCGTACAAGACATATTGGATGTCTTTAAACCAGAAGAGCCACATGATCAACTAGATAGCAATGGTAAGCCTATCTTAATAACAGGTAACGACTTCAATACCAAGGAGCCTCAAATGGAAGACATCGTACAAGGACTTCAAGAACTCACGATTAAAGGCATAGAAGAGGCCAAAGAGGACCAGGATCAAGATCAAGTCAAGAGCATTCGACCATGGACCATGCCGCATCAGAATCAGGTATTTTCTATTTTGTGATCAATGCAGGTAACATGGACCAGCCCAATGGTTAGAGCTACGCATCCAAGCCTCAGAGGTGCCAAGTTCAAGCCGCACCAAACTTCTTTTTATTTTGCTTAGCTAGTTTCCTTTTTCTTGTTTTTCTCGGCTTAAGCCACAAAGTGTTAGTTTGCGTTTTCTTTATTTCTTTTATTTGGTCCTGTCGTTTAGAGTCTTTCCTTTTCTTGCTTGAGTCGACATTAGGTCATAGCTGAAGAGCATATTAATAAGCTCCCCTGCAGCATTGTAGACACACCTTTACCCTAAATCAATAAACGCAGTTCTTGTCTAAAGCTTAAGCCGCCGTCGCTAGCTTAGATCTTTTGCTCTTGTTCTTGCGCGAGGATTCACCAAGGCAAGTGTGTGTGCAGTATCAGAGTTCTTTCATAGCTCTGTGGTGCTCTTCGATCCATCATCACTTCCATCAACCGATTCAACAAGGGAGAGCGTCAAAGCCAACTTGTTAGATCCCATCCCTCAAGGCGTGTTCATCAAGTCTTGAGTCCATCTTTCGCCCATCCATTGAACCACAAGAGAGAGCGTGAAAGCCAGCTTGTGTTTCCCATCCCACCATCTATCCTTCCTAGAACCGAGTTCATATCACTTGGGTTTGAACACATGAAGGAGCTATACAAGGATGATCCGGAGCTAGGAGAAGCCTATCAAGAATGTGGCAAATGAGCTTTTGGATCTTTCTACTTACATGATGGCTTTCTTTTCAGGGATAAGAGACTGTGCATTCCACAATGTTCAATGCGAGACTTGATACTCACGGAAGCACATGGAGGAGGACTTATGGGACACTTCGGTGTAGACAAGACGTTGGCTGTGATAGTTGATCATTTCTTTTGGCCACATTTGAAGAAAGACGTAGAGAAGCATTGCTCTAGATGTGTGCCGTGTCATAAAGCCAAGTCCAGGTTACACCCTCATGGACTTTATTTACCTTTGCCTATTCCTAACGCACCTTGGGTGGATGTGTCTATGGACTTTGTGTTAGGGCTACCCAAGATCAGACACAAGGATTCTATTCTTGTTGTTGTGGATCGTTTTTCCAAGATGGCACACTTCATACCTTGTGACAAATCCAATGATGCTACACAAACCGCGGATTTGTTTTTCAAAGAGGTGGTACGTTTACATGGAGTGCCAAGAACCATAGTCTCTGACCGTGACACCAAGTTCCTCAGCCATTTCTGGAGGACCCTATGGAGAAAACTTGGAACCAAGCTGCTATTTTCCACGACTTGCCATCCTCAAACAGATGGGCAAACAGAAGTGGTAAACCGTACTCTCTCTACACTTTTAAGAGTAACTCTTGGTCGTAATTTAAAGACATGGTTAGATTGTTTGCCATTTATCGAATTTGCTTACAACCATGCTACTCATTCTGCTACTAAGATGTCACCATTTGAAATTGTTATGATTTAATCCGCTAACCCCACTTGATCTTACGCCAATTCCCCAAATTGAGCAAGTTAATCTAGATGGTGTCAGGAAAAATGAGTTTGTTAAGAAGCTTCATGAGAGGCTAGGGAGAACATCTTAAAGAAGACCGAGAACTATAAGAAACAAGCTGATAAAGGACGCAAAGAGATAGTGTTCGAACCAGGAGAATGGGTGTGGTACATTTCAGACAGGAGAGGTTCCCTAATCAAAGGAGTTCCAAACTTGCACCGCGTGGAGATGGACCATTCAGAGTGATAGAGCGTATCAACAAACATGCATACAAGCTGGAGCTGCCAGGTGATATGAAAGTGTCTAATAGTTTTAATGTTACTGATCTTTCTCCTTATGACGCAGAAGATACAGTTTTGAGGACAAAACCTTTAGAAGAGGGAGGGAATGATGTGGACATGCAACCGGACCAACTAGAACCCATCATCCCCATTGTCAATGAATCACCCATGACCCGGTCCAAGACTAGATGACTCAGAGAAGGATTCAATGGAGCCGTGGCTGCACTTATCAACACTCAAGAGTTCCAATGCTTAAGACCGAACCACCTGAAGAGAACTCAACTAAAGAACCTGACCTTACCGAAGACTTTGCGCGACTCAACCTACAAGATGAGCAATACCAAACAGAGCAATGTAAGTCTACTCCTTTGGCAGGTACTAGAGTCATCAAGCAGCTGATATTTGAACTGGAAGCTCAAGGAGAAAGCAACGAACAAGACCAAAGAGGGGAGAGAAAGACTTCGAGAACAAGGAAGAGCGATCAAGACCACATCAAAGGATCACCAAATCAAACCAACCCAAGAGAAGGTATTTTCATTATTTACGGTTTGTGCAGGTAAGGACGCATCTCCCAGTGGTTAAGGGGCTCACCAGCAACCAGAGATCGAGTCTTAGTTAGCTTATTTTAGTTATTTCATTACGGTTAAAGACAATGTTTCCTTTTTGTTTTATTTTTGCTTTTCATTTCATTTACGAGTTGTAAGCTTTCCTTTTCTGTTGAGTCGGCCTTAGGGCTAGCTGATAGAGCTATTATAAAGCTCCCTTGCAGCCGTGTATTATTTTCCAGACCTACTATCAATAAAATAACGCAGTTCAACCCAGTTCTTAGCCGCCTCCTAAGAAAGTGTTCTTGCTTGTTCTTGTGTGAAGGAGAGTAGCCAAGAGAAGCGTTGCTGTATCAAGGAGTCTTTCATCCTCCTTGTGGTGCCATCGATCCATCATCAACCTCCATCAACCATTCCTTCAAGAGAGAGCCTTCGTGCCAGCTTGAGGAATCCATATCAACTTCAAGCCTTGCTTCCCAAGTCTTGTCGAACAATCATCCATCCGACAACCATCACGAGAGAGCGTCAAAGCCAGCGTGTGGTTCCATCTTCCCCCTTGATCCAGACCGCATATAAGTCTCACCACCGAGTCTTATATCACCAAATATGCTTTCTAAGCTTTTATAAGGTACACATTAAAGTTCTCTTTTGGAACACAAACTTGTATCCCATTTTCACGTTCTACCTTTATAAGAAGTTTTGCGAAAATAGTTTTGCTTAGAAACCTCATAAGACATTTTTTGGACCCCAAATATGTTTTCTAAGCTTTTATAAGGTACACATTAAAGTGCCCTTTTGGAACACAAACTTGTATCCCATGCTTCGCGTTCTACCTTTACAAGAAGTTTTGCGAAAATAGTTTTACTTAGAAACCTCGTAGGACATTTTGTGGACCCCAAATATGCTTTCTAAGCTTTTATAAGGTACACATTAAAGTGCTCTTTTGGAACACAAACTTGTTTCCCATGCTTCGTGTTCTACCTTAACAAGAAGTTTTGCAAAAATAGTTTTGCTTAGAAACCTCATAGGACATTTTTTGGACCCCAACTATGCTTTCTAAGCTTTTATAAGTTACACATTTAAGTTCTCTTTTGGAACACAAACTTGTATCCCATGCTTCGCGTCCAACCTTTATAAGAAGTTTTTGGAAAATAGTTTTGTTTAAAAACATCATCGGACATTTTTTGGACCCCAAATATGCTTTCTAAGCTTTTATAAGGTACACATTAAAGTTCGCCTTTGGAACACAAACTTGTATCCCATGCTTCGCGTTCTACCTTATTAAGAAGTTTTGCGAAAATAGTTTTGCTTAGAAACCTCATAAGACATTTTTTGGACCCCAAATATGCTTTCTAAGCTTTTATAAGGTACACATTAAAGTTCTCTTTTGGAACACAAACTTGTATTTCATGCTTCGCGTTCTATCTTTATAAGAAGTTTTGGAAAAATAGTTTTGTTTAGAAACATCATAGGACATTTTTTGGACCCCTAATATGCTTTCAAAGCTTTTATAAGGTACACATTAAAGTTCTCCTTTGGAACAAAAACTTGTATCCCATGCTTCGCGTTTTACCTTATTAAGAAGTTTTGCGAAAATAGTTTTGTTTAGAAACCTCAAAGGACATTCTGTGGATCCCAAATATGATTTCTAAGCTTTTATAAGGTACACATTATAATACGATTCTCCCAAGGAAGCTGACTTTGACAAAGGCTAATGGACTGATAAATCACTTGGTGGGATGGCTGGAATGAGATGAACGAATTAGGGAGTGAAATCGGTGTATTATGATGGTTGTTGGATGATCTAAGGATGAGATAGTGATGGATCTCGATGATGAACAACAAGGGAAGATAAGCTCGGTGGGATATGAAGGATTTTATGATGGTATACGAATAGATAGAAGTGGGCAGTGATGGATAGAAGGTAGATGATGGAGTTAACAAGAGAGATGAAGATCTCTTGCAAACTATCTTGAACAATCTCGTTGATATAACACACAAGAGATCGAACAAGGATTTCCCAAAGATATGACACACCAAGGGAGAATGATCTAAACTCAAGAAAGGTTTTTGCATAAAAGGTTAGATGGGTTCTTTGTGGAACAAAGACAGAAATATAAAGAGAGATGAGTCTCGGTACAAACACCAAAGACTATCTAGAGACTAAGCAAAGCAATAAAAGACCAAAGACCAAAATTTGAACTCAAAAACGTGATCCCTTTCTCTTCCTTTGGTCTTTGGGCTGCTTGATCAACAATGGGCTAATGAAAGAGTGTATGGGCTTGCCTCATTAAAAACCTTGCCAAACAAAAACCCAGGGTAGGATAAAAAGTTTGACAAGGAAAAGAGTACAATTCCATACACCTCCATTGTTGATAGCATAAGTTTCTTAGATTATGGAACCAGTGTGGTTTAGGACTTTGTTTCTTCCATTTAAGCTCCAAGGTACTCCATGATGAGCTGCTTCCTCAGCTACAAGCTGCTCCTCTGGTTCATGCGCAGGTTCATGCTCCTCAGGTTCAAGCTCCGGTACAAGCTTTGAATGTCCTTGGCCATGATCATATCATATCCTCCTTCTTTAAAAGGATTTGTCCTCAAATCCGGACAGTCTGCATAAAAAGAACCAAGATCAGTAACACTAAAGATTAGACTTGTAGGGTATTTACCTGACATAAGCTGGATTTCGTAAGTTGCATCAGGTGGTTTTTTTTTACCAGGCTAAAGCGGTTGGCATGTTTATCCTGCTCCAAATCTGGTGGCTTCAATTGCCTGTCCTCTTCTCTCCTTTGATTCCTTCTCATGCGCCTCACAGCTCCTCTAAGACCTCGATTTTGTTGCTCCATATCTGGGGGCTTCTCTTTGATTGACAAATAATCCAATGCTCCTGCAGTTCCTTTCTGAGCACTCATGGAGCAGATCAAGTGTATCAAACTGGAAGAGGAAAAACTAGAAACAGAAAAATGGACACTATGATCTATATTAACCAAATTTCTAGCAACAAGTTTCAACAAGTTTCCTTTGTTCACTGCTTCACACGAAAATTCTGATTGCATTTTAATAGATTCATTCTCATGATCACAAATCAGACTAGGATTAGAGCACCAAAAATCTTGCATAGAACCTAAGGCAAGAAACGATTTATATGAGAGGGAAAGATCATTTGAAAATATTGCCTTAGTTCCAAACAACTCACGTGTGTTGCTAATCAAAGAATCTTTCAAATCAGGTTCAAATTCAAGCAACTTATCAAGGAGAAAATCAATTGGCTTAAAGAACTTTTCAAGAGTAAAGGTTTTAGATGTTGAAAACAGTTTGTCAAAGATCGAATTTGAGACATGAAGCTCTTTAACAGTTTCTAAACCAAAACGATTCTCATCCTTAGCAGAAATCAACATAAACCAATTTGGTTCAGTTCTAAGCAACTCATTATTCTTACAGTGCTTTATTGGGTATTCAAAAGAGGAAGACATCAGCACTGGTTCTCGGATTTGCTGCTGTTGAGTTGGTTGACATAAGTCTGGTGGTTTTTCTCTGATTGCCAAAGTGTCCAATGTTCCTGCACTTTCTTTCTGAGCACTCATGGGACAAAACAAGTGCATCAATCTTGAAGAAGATAATCTAAAAACAGAGCACTGGAAACTATGTTCTGTATCAATCAATTCACTAGCAGCAAAGGCAATCACGTTTTCTTTGTTCAATGCACCCAAAGAAAGTTCTGATTGTATTTGAAAAGCTTCATACACATCATCATAAATCAGAATATGATTAGAGCACCAGAAATCCTGAACAATTCCTAAGCCAAGCAACGTTTTATAAGGGAGAGATAATTCCTTTCTAAGCTCATGATAGCCTTGATCAAAACCATGATCGCCTAATGTTGTTTTACAAAATTCATTGACTGGTTTTAAATCACATAAATCGCTTAACTCTTTCTCAGACAAGGTCTTAACCATTGAAAACTCTGTCTTATCTCTATTCAACTCAAATCTGTTGCTAAACAAAGAAACTCTCAAAGATAGATCAAAGTTTCGAATTTCATCAAACAGAAAACGTTTTGGCTGTAAGAACACTTCACAGTTATCAGTTTTAGAGATGGAAAACTCCTTGTCAACACTAGAATTGAAAGAACAGAATTTTCCTACACACCCTATCTCAACTGGATCATCATTTTGTGCAGAAACTAGCTTAAACAACTCAGATTCAGTACTAGACAACTCAATTTCCTTACAGTGCTTTCTTGGAGAGTCATAAGAAGATAGCAAGTGAACTGGTTCTGAGAAGAAGAGTGTTGGCTGTTCCACATTTTCATCCGTAGCCAAAATCCTTTGGGGTTCTTCTTCTAAGACCTGTAAAATAGACTCAACACAGCTCGGTTGCACCGGCCCTAAGAAGGTTAGTTTTTCAAACACAAGATCAGAAGGACTAAGGGAAGGATCACACTTAGCTGCGAACGAATTTATTGAGGAATTGGAGTGAAAAACGGTTTTAGCTTGTTCTTCTTTACTGCTCAAGCGTGGCTGATTCTGGACTGCGGTGTGTTGCTGATTCTTCACATCCTCTTTGATGTTGTGTACAGCAGTATCTTCTTGCACTTTAGGTTTAGCAATCGCTTCTTTCTTCTTTTGAACATTCGGTTCTTTCTTAGATAAGCTTGGTTTCTTCTTCATGCTTCCAAGACTGCTACTCTCCATGTCTTGACAAGAAACATGCGTGTGCTTATGGTAACTGGGATCTCTTGGAGCATATTTCTTCCTCATTAATCTTCTGAGTTCTCTCCAAGTGGTAATGGTAGGCTCATGGTGATGCCAGCGCTCATCCTGCTCATGCACCCAATATTTGTGCGCTTCTCCTATGAGCTGAGTAAGAGCATAAGCAAGTCTCTCCTCTCTTGGGATGTGATTGTAGTGAAGCCAATCATCCATATCTTTCTCCCACTCTAGGTAGTCTCTTTTCCCTGAAAATTTATAGAGTTTATTAGCTGCTAGACACTTAGAGAAAGAGACAGAGTTTGATTTGTGGGTTTGAGAAATCTTTTGTGGGCTGCTCTTTGTTGCTTTCAAAGAAACGTCTGGTGGCTTGGGTTGAAGGTTTTGTTCCTCCTCTCTTCCTGACTTGTGTCGTCTGGTTTCCCTATGCTTCTCATGCTCTTGCCGAAAGGTTTTCATCTCAGACTGAAACACCTTCTTCATCTCGTTGGTAAGAGCTTCAATGAGAGCCTGGTTTTGTTTGTGGCTTGAACTCTCCTTTGTCTCTGACATTGCAACCTGAGAAAACAAAACACAAACACAGCAGTGACAAGCCCTTTTGTGATAGGAACAATCGCAGACAACAAAAACACACAGAAACTTTAGAAACACAACAGACTTTCACATAACACAGATTCGACAACTTAGATAGATCGCACGAAATAAAATAGCAATTCGCACCCAAAAATTCCGGAACCAATTTTAACAAAAACTAGACTCTTCCTAGTTTCAGAATCAATCGGAATTGCAATTTTCTGATGAACCAAATAATTATGATAATTCGCACAAAATCGGTTTCGTCCGAAATCCGAATTCGAACAGTCACTAAACCTAGATTCTTCAAACCAAAACGCACAGATCAGATGAAACTCTACTTGAACAACACAACAGATCGACACAACACACTGATTCAACACAGAAACAGAACAGATCAAGTCGTGGTTCATAAGAAAACAAAGAGACACAACAAAACACAAATCGATCACAACAAATCGTGAATGACAAGAAACGAACAGTCACAAAGCATCAATAGAGAGATCGAAAACTTAGCTTTGTCAAAGCTTGCTCTGATACCAGATAATACGATTCTCCCAAGGAAGCTGACTTTGACAAAGGCTAATGGACTGATAAATCACTTGGTGGGATGGCTGGAATGAGATGAACGAATTAGGGAGTGAAATCGGTGTATTATGATGGTTGTTGGATGATCTAAGGATGAGATAGTGATGGATCTCGATGATGAACAACAAGGGAAGATAAGCTCGGTGGGATATGAAGGATTTTATGATGGTATACGAATAGATAGAAGTGGGCAGTGATGGATAGAAGGTAGATGATGGAGTTAACAAGAGAGATGAAGATCTCTTGCAAACTATCTTGAACAATCTCGTTGATATAACACACAAGAGATCGAACAAGGATTTCCCAAAGATATGACACACCAAGGGAGAATGATCTAAACTCAAGAAAGGTTTTTGCATAAAAGGTTAGATGGGTTCTTTGTGGAACAAAGACAGAAATATAAAGAGAGATGAGTCTCGGTACAAACACCAAAGACTATCTAGAGACTAAGCAAAGCAATAAAAGACCAAAGACCAAAATTTGAACTCAAAAACGTGATCCCTTTCTCTTCCTTTGGTCTTTGGGCTGCTTGATCAACAATGGGCTAATGAAAGAGTGTATGGGCTTGCCTCATTAAAAACCTTGCCAAACCAAAAACCCAGGGTAGGATAAAAAGTTTGACAAGGAAAAGAGTACAATTCCATACACCTCCATTGTTGATAGCATAAGTTTCTTAGATTATGGAACCAGTGTGGTTTAGGACTTTGTTTCTTCCATTTAAGCTCCAAGGTAGCTCCATGATGAGCTGCTTCCTCAGCTACAAGCTGCTCCTCTGGTTCATGCGCAGGTTCAAGCTCCGGTACAAGCATTTGAATGTCCTTGGCCATGATCATATCACATTAAGGTTCTCTTTTGGAACACAAACTTGTATCCCATGCTTCGCGTTCTATTTTTACAAGAAGTTTTGCGAAAATAGTTTTACTTAGAAACCTCATAAGACATTTTTTGGACCCCAAATATGCTTTCTAAGCTTTTTTAAGGTACACATTAAAGTTCTCTTTTGGAACACAAACTTGTATCCCATGCTTCGCGTTCTATCTTTATTAGAAGTTTTGGGAAAATAGTTTTGTTTAGAAACTTCATAGGACATTTTTTGGACCCCAAATATGCTTTCTAAGCTTTTATAAGGTACACATTAAAGTTCTCTTTTGGAACACAAACTTGTATCCCATGCTTCGCGTTCTATTTCTACAAGAAGTTTTGCGAAAATAGTTTTGCTTAGAAACCTCATAAGACATTTTTTGGACCCCAAATATGCTTTCTAAGCTTTTTAAGGTACACATTAAAGTTCACTTTTGGAACACAAACTTGTATCTCATGCTTCGCGTTCTATCTTTATTAGAAGTTTTGGGAAAATAGTTTTGTTTAGAAACCTCATAGGACATTTTTTGGACTCCAAATATGCTTTCTAAGCTTTTATAAGGTACACATTAAAGTTCTCTTTTTGAACACAAACTTGTATCCCATGCTTCGCGTTCTATTTTTACAAGAAGTTTTGAGAAAATAGTTTTGCTTAGAAACGTCATAGGATATTTTTTGGACCCCAAATATGCTTTCTAAGCTTTTATAAGGTACACATTAAAGTTCTCTTTTGGAACACAAACTTGTATCCCATGCTTCGCGTTCTATTTTTACAATAAGCTTTGCGAAAATAGTTATGCTTAGAAACCTCATAAGACATTTTTTGGACCCCAAATATGCTTTCTAAGCTTTTACAAGGTACACATTAAAGTTCTCTTTTGGAACACAAACTCGTATTCCATGCTTCGCGTTCTATCTTTATAAGAAGTTTTGGAAAAATAGTTTTGTTTAGAAACATCATAGGACATTTTTTGGACCCCTAATATGCTTTCTAAGCTTTTATAAGGTACACATTAAAGTTCTCCTTTGGAACACAAACTTGTATCCCATGCTTCGCGTTTTACCTTATTAAGAAGTTTTGCGAAAATAGTTTTGTTTAGAAACCTCAAAGGACATGTTGTGGATCCCAAATATGATTTCTAAGCTTTTATAAGGTACACATTAAGGTTCTCTTTTGGAACACAAACTTGTATCCCATGTTTCGCGTTCTATTTTTACAAGAAGTTTTGCGAAAATAGTTTTGCTTAGAAACCTCATAAGACATTTTTTGGACCCCAAATATGCTTTCTAAGCTTTTTTAAGGTACACATTAAAGTTCTCTTTTGGAACACAAACTTGTATCCCATGCTTCGCGTTCTATCTTTATTAGAAGTTTTGGGAAAATAGTTTTGTTTAGAAAATTCATAGGACATTTTTTGGACCCCAAATATGCTTTCTAAGCTTTTATAAGGTACACATTAAAGTTCTCTTTTGGAACACAAACTTGTATCCCAATTATTCGCGTTCTATTTCTACAAGAAGTTTCGCGAAAATAGTTTTGCTTAGAAACCTCGTAAGACATTTTTTGGACCCCAAATATGCTTTCTAAGCTTTTTAAGGTACACATTAAAGTTCACTTTTGGAACACAAACTTGTATCTCATGCTTCGCGTTCTATCTTTATTAGAAGTTTTGGGAAAATAGTTTTGTTTAGAAACCTCATAGGACATTTTTTGGACCCCAAATATGCTTTCTAAGCTTTTATAAGGTACACATTAAAGTTCTCTTTCTGAACACAAACTTGTATCCCATGCTTCGCGTTCTATTTTTACAAGAAGTTTTGCGAAAATAGTTTTGCTTAGAAACATCATAGGATATTTTTTGGACCCCAAATATGCTTTCTAAGCTTTTATAAGGTACACATTAAAGTTCTCTTTTGGAACACAAACTTGTATCCCATGCTTCGCGTTCTATTTTTACAATAAGCTTTGCGAAAATAGTT
Source organism: Isatis tinctoria (assembly GCA_010577795.1). Classification (NCBI taxonomy): domain Eukaryota; kingdom Viridiplantae; phylum Streptophyta; class Magnoliopsida; order Brassicales; family Brassicaceae; genus Isatis; species Isatis tinctoria. Next base: position 108,425 of record VHIU01000290.1, read on the forward strand.
ATGCTTAGAAACCTCATAATACATTTTTTGGACCCCAAATATGCTTTCTAAGCTTTTACAAGGTACACATTAAAGTTCTCTTTTGGAACACAAACTCGTATTCCATGCTTCGCGTTCTATCTTTATAAGAAGTTTTGGAAAGATAGTTTTGTTTAGAAACATCATTGGACATTTTTTGGACCCCTAATGATATAAGACTCGGTGGTGAGACTTATATGCGGTCTGGATCAAGGGGGAAGATGGAACCACACGCTGGCTTTGACGCTCTCTCGTGATGGTTGTTGGATGGATGATGGTTCGACAAGACTTGGGAAGCAAGGCTTGAAGTTGATATGGATTCCTCAAGCTGGCACGAAGGCTCTCTCTTGAAGGAATGGTTGATGGAGGTTGATGATGGATCGATGGCACCACAAGGAGGATGAAAGACTCCTTGATACAGCAACGCTTCTCTTGGCTACTCTCCTTCACACAAGAACAAGCAAGAACACTTTCTTAGGCGGCGGCTAAGAACTAGGTTGAACTGCGTTATTTTATTGATAGTAGGTCTGAAAAATAATACACGGCTGCAAGGGAGCTTTATAATAGCTCTATCAGCTAGCCCTAAGGCCGACTCAACAGAAAAGGAAAGCTTACACCTCGTAAATGAAATGAAAAGCAAAAATAAAACAAAAAGGAAACATTGTCTTTAACCGTAATGAAACAACTAAAATAAGCTAACTAAGACTCGATCTCTGGTTGCTGGTGAGCCCCTTAACCACTGGGAGATGCGTCCTTACCTGCACAAACCGTAATAATGAAAATACCTTCTCTTGGGTTGGTTTGATTTGGTGATCCTTTGATGTGGTCTTGATCGGCTCTTCCTTGTTCTCGAAGTCTTTCTCTCCCCTCTTTGGGTCTTGTTCGTTGCTTTCTCCTTGAGCTTCCAGTTCAAATATCAGCTGCTTGATGACTCTAGTACCTGCCAAAGGAGTAGACTTACATTGCTCTGTTTGGTATTGCTCATCTTGTAGGTTGAGTCGCGCAAAGTCTTCGGTAAGGTCAGGTTCTTTAGTTGAGTTCTCTTCAGGTGGTTCCGGTCTTAAGCATTGGAACTCTTGAGTGTTGATAAGTGCAGCCACGGCTCCATTGAATCCTTCTCTGAGTCATCTAGTCTTGGACCGGGTCATGGGTGATTCATTGACAATGGGGATGATGGGTTCTAGTTGGTCCGGTTGCATGTCCACATCATTCCCTCCCTCTTCTAAAGGTTTTGTCCTCAAAACTGTATCTTCTGCGTCATAAGGAGAAAGATCAGTAACATTAAAACTATTAGACACTTTCATATCACCTGGCAGCTCCAGCTTGTATGCATTGTTGTTGATACGCTCTATCACTCTGAATGGTCCATCTCCACGCGGTGCAAGTTTGGAACTCCTTTGATTAGGGAACCTCTCCTGTCTGAAATGTAACCACACCCATTCTCCTGGTTCGAACACTATCTCTTTGCGTCCTTTATCAGCTTGTTTCTTATAGTTCTCGGTCTTCTTTAAGATGTTCTCCCTAGCCTTCTCATGAAGCTTCTTAACAAACTCATTTTTCCTGACACCATCTAGATTAACTTGCTCAATTTGGGGAATTGGCGTAAGATCAAGTGGGGTTAGCGGATTAAATCCATAAACAATTTCAAATGGTGACATCTTAGTAGCAGAATGAGTAGCATGGTTGTAAGCAAATTCGATAAATGGCAAACAATCTAACCATGTCTTTAAATTACGACCAAGAGTTACTCTTAAAAGTGTAGAGAGAGTACGGTTTACCACTTCTGTTTGCCCATCTGTTTGAGGATGGCAAGTCGTGGAAAATAGCAGCTTGGTTCCAAGTTTTCTCCATAGGGTCCTCCAGAAATGGCTGAGGAACTTGGTGTCACGGTCAGAGACTATGGTTCTTGGCACTCCATGTAAACGTACCACCTCTTTGAAAAACAAATCCGCGGTTTGTGTAGCATCATTGGATTTGTCACAAGGTATGAAGTGTGCCATCTTGGAAAAACGATCCACGACAACAAGAATAGAATCCTTGTGTCTGATCTTGGGTAGCCCTAACACAAAGTCCATAGACACATCCACCCAGGTGCGTTAGGAATAGGCAAAGGTAAATAAAGTCCATGAGGGTGTAACCTGGACTTGGCTTTATGACACGGCACACATCTAGAGCAATGCTTCTCTACGTCTTTCTTCAAATGTGGCCAAAAGAAATGATCAACTATCACAACCAACGTCTTGTCTACACCGAAGTGTCCCATAAGTCCTCCTCCATGTGCTTCCGTGAGTATCAAGTCTCGCATTGAACATTGTGGAATGCACAGTCTCTTATCCCTGAAAAGAAAGCCATCATGTAAGTAGAAAGATCCAAAAGCTCCTTTGCCACATTCTTGATAGGCTTCTCCTAGCTCCGGATCATCCTTGTATAGCTCCTTCATGTGTTCAAACCCAAGTACTTTGGCCTCCATGGTAGATATGAGAATGAATCGCCTGGATAATGCATCAGCCACCACATTCTCCTTTCCTTTCTTGTACTTGATTGCATAAGGGAACGTTTCTACGAACTCCAACCACTTGGCATGTCATCTCTTCAAGGAAGTTTGGCCTCTTAGATGTTTCAATGTCTCGTGATCAGTATGGATTATGAACTCCTTGGGAAGCAAGTAATGTTGCCATGTTTCTAAGGCACGGACCAATGCATACAACTCCTTGTCATATGTTGGGTAGTTGAGTGTAGCTCCACTCAGTTTCTCACTAAAGAATGCCACGGGTCTCTTTCTTTGGTGTAGCACAGCTCCTATGCCCAGCCCGGATGCATCACACTCTACTTCAAACATTTCTTCAAAGTCTGGTAGAGCAAGTACCGGTGCTTCAGTCAGCTTCTCCTTTAACGTGTTGAAAGCTGCTTCTTGCGAGGGTCCCCATGAGAATGGCACATTCTTCTTGATCACAGCAGTAAGTGGGGCAGCAAGAGTACTGAAGTCTCTCACAAATCTCCTGTAGAAGCTAGGCAATCCGTGGAAGCTTCTCACATGTCCGATTGTTGTTGGTGTGGGCCATTCCTTGATCGCTTTGATCTTCTCCTCATCCACTCTTAAACCCTGTTCACTGACAACAAATCCTAAAAAGACAAGCTCATTAGTACAAAAGGTGCACTTCTTAAGGTTGGCATATAGACCTTCCCTTCGAAGTGTTTTAAGCACTAGTTCGAGATGTTGTAGATGATCACTTAGGTTCTTACTATAGATAAGTATGTCATCGAAATAGACAACTACAAATTTACTTATGTAAGCTCGAAGAACCTGGTTCATAAGGCGCATGAAGGTACTTGGTGCATTGGTCAAACCAAATGGCATGACTAGCCACTCATATAGCCCTTGCTTGGTCTTGAAGGCAGTCTTCCACTCGTCCCCTTCTTTCATGCGGACTTGGTGGTAACCGCTTTTCAAGTCCACCTTTGAGAAGAGTGTTGATCCACTCAGCTCGTCTAGCATGTCGTCTAGGCGCGGAATGGGATGCCTGTACTTGATGGTGATGTTGTTGATGGCTCTACAGTCCACACACATCCTCCACGTTCCATCTTTCTTAGGTACAAGCAAGACTGGTACCGCGCATGGGCTTAAGCTCTCTCGTATGTATCCTTTGTCCATTAGGTCTCGCACTTGCCGCTCTAGTTCCTTGGACTCTTCAGGGTTCATATGGTATGCTGCCTTGTTTGGTAAGGCTGAGCCTGGCACGAGATCAATCTGGTGCTCTATGCCACGTATAGGAGGAAGTCCAGGTGGTATGTCTTCCGGGAACACATCTTGGAACCTGTCTAACAAGGTCTGAATTTCTAAAGGTACTCTTAACTCGTTGGTACCTGTCCTTAAACACTCTTTGTAAACCATTAGTAGCACAGTGCCCTTGGCACCAAGGGTCTTACAAACGTCTCTGGAAGTTAAATAGAGACTTGGTTTACTTACCTTAGGTCCTTTGTTCATATGGATATACATCTCGTGAACTTCAGTTGGACTAAGTGGGGCAAGATTGAACTTACGGCCATTGTGTGCAAAAGAGTAATGGTTGGTGCGCCCATCATCTATAGCTCTTCGATCAAATTGCCAAGGCCTTCCAAGTAGGAGGTGTCCAGCTTGCATGGGCAATATGTCGCACATGATCTCATCTTGGTAGTTGCCAATGCTAAAGGGTACCACCACTTGTTCAGTGACCTTCAACTCCACGTTCTCATTGAGCCATTGAAGAGGATAGGGTCTCGGATGTTTCGTTCGCTCCAAACCTAGCTTATCCACAAGAACTTGACTTGCAACATTAGTACAAGAACCACCGTCTATCACTAAGCTACATACCTTGCCTTTGATGGTGCATTTGGTGTGGAATAGGTTCTCTCTTTGCGCTTGCTCGGTTGGGCTTACTTGAGCACTTAGTACACGTCTAGTGACCAAGAGTTCTCCATGGTCAGGATACACAAGGTCTTCTTCTTGATCAGTGAGGTTCAGCTCATTTTCATCTTCAGTCTCATAGTCTCCAGTAGAAGTAATGAGCATCACGCGTTGATTGGGGCAATCTCTTGCCATGTGACCTCTTCCCTGACATTTAAAACAAATAATGTCACGGTTCCTTGATTGAGTACTAGGAAACTTACCTTGCTCTCCACGGTTTGGTTTGAAAGTTTCATTGGTTTTACTCTTGAATCGAGAATCTGTCTCAACCGCCTTGCCTTTATCTTGAGTTTTGGAAGTGCTTGCAACCCATGGCTGTGAGCTTCGGTTTCGTTGGTTGAGGGATGTCTTGCGCTTAATCTGTTGTTCGGTCATGACGGCCAAGTGTAGTAGTTCGTAGAGTCCATTGTATTGAGCTCTCTCCACTTTCCTAGCTATCCTATCTTGCAAGCCATCAATGAATTGCGCCATAAGAGCCTCCTCGGATTCTGATATTACGTGTTTCTAACGTATTTTGATTCGTTTTTAGTATTCGGTTTGAGTTTTGATTTGCATCTTTTGTTAGTTTTTCGAGTCTTTTCTTTTGTTTTTAGTCTTTTACATATTTTACGGAGTTCCGAATGAGTTTGGCGTTTACGGACGTGTTCGAGTCAAGTTAAGATGGAAAAACGAGAAAAGGACCAAACACAAGGGAACAACCATTCCGAAGAAGAACGATCGTTCGGGAGAAGCAAAGGAACGACCGTTCCTATGGCTGGAACGACCATGGAGAACGATCGTTCCACCCGTGGAACGATCGTTCCTCTCATCACCTACCTTGCCGACAAAAGAAGAGGAACGACCGTTCCATGAAGAGAACGACCGTTCTTGCCCTCACCAACTCCACCAACAACCATGCACGGAACGACCGTTCTCCACCTAAGAACGATCGTTCCCGAGTTCACCAACTCCACCAACAACCATGCACGGAACGACCGTTCTCCACCTAAGAACGATCGTTCCCGAGTTCACCAACTCCACCAACTTCGATCGACCGTCGAGAACGATCGTTCTACACCAAGAACGACCGTTCCCCGCTTCACCTACTCCCCTTCACCTTGGCCTATATAATGGACTCACAACATCACTCTCAAAACACACCTTCTTCTTCCTCCTCTCTTCTCTAGCTTCAAAGCATAGCTTCTTCTTTAGTTTTAAGTTTTATGTTTATGCTTTTATCTAGTTCTTGTTAAGTTTCTTTTAAGCTTTAATCTTATGCTTTTATCTTATGCTTTACTTTCAGTTCTTATCTTTATGCTTAATCAAGTTTTACTTTCAGTCTTTATATTTATGCTTTACTTTTAGTCTTTATATTTATGCTTTACTTTCAGTTATTTATATTTATGCATTACTTAAGTTCTTATTAAGTTATTTTCAACTTTCATTATCTATTCAAGCTTTTATTATGAACTCTATAATCTCTTTGTTTTCTTCTTTAATCATGTCTGAGTAGACCTCTTAGTTAGGTTAAGGTTTGTCAAAGGAATTCATGAGCTTTAGGGTTAAACACAAATAGGCTATTCAAATCAATATCTTCACCCTTGTTGTTCTTAATGCTTAGATCGAATTGATCACTTGATCTTATGAAATTTGGTTTAACTTAGACAGCGAGAGTTGCTAGGTTGCTAGAAAGAACATTGGTGAGCAATTTAACCATTACCTGCGAGAGCAGATGTATTGAGAATTGTGAACATATTAAACCTATCCTTAATGCTTGTCTACGATTTCTAGTACCAGCGAGAGCTAGGATTTCTAGGTTGATAGACAAAGATATTGGTACCACGAGAGTGGATTGATATTATCTTAGTGTTTAAGTTCTAGATTTATGCTCAATCATTGCCTGAATAGTTGTTTAATCCGTTGCTCTGAATCTCCTGCGATATTCCTTGACCTAACGCTTGCTTAATATTATCTTACAACCGATTTCGCTTTCATTACTTACTATTTACAAAAACCAAAAACATATTGAATTGTCTTAGCTTTTGAATTAGCTCAATATATCAAAGTGTGAAAACTGGTCTTCGTGGGATCGACCCCTAAATACTACTTCGTATGCTGTGCACTTGCAGTAGGAAATAAGGGTTTAAAACTCGTATATCAAGTTTTTGGCGCCGTTGCCGGGGACCAAATTTTTCACCTTTGGTTTACGGCTGAATTATTAGTCTAAGACACTAACTTTTACTAACTTTGATGGCCATGGACTACAATGATTGGCCACAAGAAGAGGAGGACACATTTGAAGAATACATTCAAGATGAGTCTTTTAATGAAAACATACTTACGCCAGAACAAAGAGTGGAGTTGGATAAGCTTTGCATGGAAAATACAATGCTGACAAGGAGTGACCTAGCAATAATGATCCGGTTGAACCTCATGTCACATCGGGCAGTACTAGAAGGAAGAGAGCTTACGTTTGATAAGATAATGGTAGCCAACTCACTTAAGGAGGTAATATATTGGGTTCCACCATCCCAATTACAAGGTACATCCGATTTAACCTTTAAATTTCAAGATTTTGAGGATAGTCACATGCCTTCTATTGAAGATATAGCTTATGATTCACCTTCCTCCACACTCATTGATGAATGCTATGATTTGATATGTGAGACTCAAAGACTAGATGCTTTAAGAGTAGAAAAATTTGCTAGAGATTATCATGAAATATGTTTTGATACTAGTTATCTTTGTGCTTTGAATGATCATAATCTCGAGCTTAACTCTTTAATGCTAGAGGAATCTAGATCGCTTCTTGAAAAATCTGACCTAGGGGATGAATTGATTTAGATAAGATCTTGGATGAGATAGAGAACCCTAAGGTTGAGAATGATGATGAGAATGAGAATGTGGTATTTTTAAGATTGATGGAGATAAAGTTGACTATTTTGTGACAAACTCGTTTGAAGCTAAAGTTGATTATATCTTTCCATCAAATGCATTTGATTCTCAACAACATCTCACTGTCAAGGAATATTTGAAGATACACGCTACATTTGTAGTAAACTTCCTTGATAAGAATATTGTCTATTTCCTTTGGACAATTGTATACCTTTTTGCGCACTTTGTTTCTTGTCCCAATAAGAGAAGGACCAAAGGTGCACTGGCTCAGCCTTTTGATTCTCATGATTAGCACTTGTGCTCAGAAGTCAAGTTAACGACTTAAACCAAGCGCTTGGTGGGAGGCAACCCACTGGTAAGTGTTTTTCTTTTATTTTCTTTTACTATTGATATTTGGTTTTGTTTTTATTTGTTTCAGTTAAAAAAAAAATAATAAAAATATATATATATATTATATATAGAAGGGGGTGCACGTCTTCAGGTAAGTTTTCTTGTCCCTACACCACTGTCAAATCCATTTAGGAAATTTTTTTTTTTATGAGTTTGCGGGTTTCTCTTTCAGTTTTGTTTTAACCGGGACGGTTAAAAACAAGTCTGGGGGAGGGATTTATTTGTGTACTAACATTGTGTTTTATTGATGTTTACTTCTTATGTTTTATTTTGGTGTGTTTAGATTTTCAAAAAAAAAAAAAGCTGAAAAAAAAAATATATATATATATTTATCGAGTCAAAACAGTGTGTGATTTTGTTAAACGTTTTGGAATTGCAACATGTTCGATGTCATTGCCTTAGGACTGCTTAGCATTGTTTGAGGATAGTTTGGAAACGCAGAAAAATCCATAACTTGATCATTTAGTGAATTTCTCAAATCATCTGAACTTAATCGAATTATCGGAACTTAATATGGACTTAATTTATCTCACTTAGGGGGTTGATAATCATGTATTGGATTTTACATTTGGAGTTTTCTTTGCATCATTTCTACCAATCTTTGCTAACTCCAAATGGCTAGACTTATCCTTAGTCTAGTACCACACCCTTACCATTTCCATGTTGAAACCCACTTTTCTTCGTTTACTGTCATTGCATTCATGTGCAAAAACTATGGAGTATACGGACCGACACAACTTTTCTTTAGGATTGTGTCTAGATAGGTGGTCTCTTTCTGATTAAACTCATGGGATGTGTTCAGAAATGTGATCTCTCTCTTTGAATATATTCATTGAAAATTTTCGTTTTAAAAGAGGGTGAACTTTTAAAAAAAAAAAAAAAAAAAAAAAGGGTAGAAGATTTTATTCACATTCAAGAAATAAGCTTACATCGTTGAAATTCTTTTGATGCAGATCTTAGAGACTAACCGGTTCCATTCTCCGATATAAAAAAATATATATATAAAAAAAAAAAAGAAAAAAAGAAAGAAAAAGAAAACGAAAAAGAGAATAAAAAAATAAAACGGAAGGAACCGGGAAAGTCGTCAAGGTAATATCTTTAAATTTCATGAAACGTTAAAAGAAATCATGTTCTTGTTTGTGACTTTGTTAAATAAGGGTAGAAGGATTAGAGTTAAGGAGAGTTGTGTACCTCCAAATTGGTTCGTGTCTCACTGTGATTTTGCATAATGATTTGCATCCATTTTTACTACTAAAAGAAACCGAAACACTTGAGCCACCAAATACCAACCTTGATACCTAGACCATAACGTGTTAGATATTCCCTTTGTGAGAGTACACGCATTTGATAATGAATGTTAAATATTAAGTTCTGCTTGATCATGAGATTTCATTTATTTACTACGGTTATGGAGAAGTACAATGAAGTACGGTTTGATCTGAACTTTGCGAATGCGGTTTACGGGCAATTGATTTAGAGTATGGTCCTATAAGTTTTACAAGTTTCACACGTTTTTCAAACCTCTCCTCATTGTAAGATATCTGGTTTTGCTTGAGGACAAGCAAAGGTTTTAGTTGGGGAGAGTTGATATTACGTGTTTCTAACGTATTTTGATTCGTTTTTAGTATTCGGTTTGAGTTTTGATTTGCATCTTTTGTTAGTTTTTCGAGTCTTTTCTTTTGTTTTTAGTCTTTTACATATTTTACGGAGTTCCGAAGGAGTTTGACGTTTACGGACGTGTTCGAGTCAAGTTAAGATGGAAAAACGAGAAAAGGACCAAACACAAGGGAACAACCATTCCGAAGAAGAACGATCGTTCGGGAGAAGCAAAGGAACGACCGTTCCTATGGCTGGAACGACCATGGAGAACGATCGTTCCACCCGTGGAACGATCGTTCCTCTCATCACCTACCTTGCCGACAAAAGAAGAGGAACGACCGTTCCATGAAGAGAACGACCGTTCTTGCCCTCACCAACTCCACCAACAACCATGCACGGAACGACCGTTCTCCACCTAAGAACGATCGTTCCCGAGTTCACCAACTCCACCAACTTTGATCGACCGTCGAGAACGATCGTTCTACACCAAGAACGACCGTTCCCCGCTTCACCTACTCCCCTTCACCTTGGCCTATATAAAGGACTCACAACATCACTCTCAAAACACACCTTCTTCTTCCTCCTCTCTTCTCTAGCTTCAAAGCATAGCTTCTTCTTTAGTTTTAAGTTTTATGTTTATGCTTTTATCTAGTTCTTGTTAAGTTCTTTTAAGCTTTAATCTTATGCTTTTAATCTTATGCTTTACTTTCAGTTCTTATCTTTATGCTTAATCAAGTTTTACTTTCAGTCTTTATATTTATGCTTTACTTTTAGTCTTTATATTTATGCTTTACTTTCAGTTATTTATATTTATGCATTACTTAAGTTCTTATTAAGTTATTTTCAACTTTCATTATCTATTCAAGCTTTTATTATGAACTCTATAATCTCTTTGTTTTCTTCTTTAATCATGTCTGAGTAGACCTCTTAGTTAGGTTAAGGTTTGTCAAAGGAATTCATGAGCTTTAGGGTTAAACACAAATAGGCTATTCAAATCAATATCTTCACCCTTGTTGTTCTTAATGCTTAGATCGAATTGATCACTTGATCTTATGAAATTTGGTTTAACTTAGACAGCGAGAGTTGCTAGGTTGCTAGAAAGAACATTGGTGAGCAATTTAACCATTACCTGCGAGAGCAGATGTATTGAGAATTGTGAACATATTAAACATATCCTTAATGCTTGTCTACGATTTCTAGTACCAGCGAGAGCTAGGAGTTCTAGGTTGATAGACAAAGATATTGGTACCACGAGAGTGGATTGATATTATCTTAGTGTTTAAGTTCTAGATTTATGCTCAATCATTGCCTGAATAGTTGTTTAATCCGTTGCTCTGAATCTCCTGCGATATTACTTGACCTAACGCTTGCTTAATATTATCTTACAACCGATTTCGCTTTCATTACTTACTATTTACAAAAACCAAAAACATATTGAATTGTCTTAGCTTTTGAATTAGCTCAATATATCAAAGTGTGAAAACTGGTCTTCGTGGGATCGACCCCTAAATACTACTTCGTATGATGTGCACTTGCAGTAGGAAATAAGGGTTTAAAACTCGTGTATCAGATTCTTCTAGCTCCAACGAGTTCATCAGCTTCTCAAACTCTTCAAAGTAGTCCTCCACACTCCTTGTTCCCTGAGACAACTTACGAAAACGTTTTTGCAAATCTCTATGGAAATGTTCAGGAATGTACCTAGCCCTTAGTAGGCTTTTCATGTCTAGCCAAGCTAGTATGGGTCGGAATCGCTGCCTTCTTCTCTCGGCTACGGTTCTATCCCACCAAGCTAGAGCGTTCTCAGTCAATTGAGCTGCTGCCACAGCTACCTTCTTCCTCTCATTGTATCCGTAGCACTCAAAGATGTGCTCTAGCCTCCTTTCCCAATCTAGGTAAGCTTCGGGATCCGACTTTCCTGCAAAAGTAGGAGGAGTTAGTTTGATGCCATACTTGTTGTCTCGGACATCATCATCTCGGCCTTGGTTTCGCCGGTAAGGCTCGTGTCTCCTTGGGTTGTTTCTCCTATAACCGTCAGGTGGATCTTCTTCTTGATCAGTTTGATCATCTTCTTCATGCTCTTGGCGTGGTTGTACAATGGGATTGCCTCGTATGGGTCCTCTCCTAGGTTGCTCCAAGCGTCCAATGCGTTCACCAAACTCGGTGCGCATGGTGCCAACTTGTTGCCCAACTTGCCTCATCTCCTCACGCAAGGCATTGAGCACTTGCATCATGGTGTCTGGTGGTGCGTTGTCTCCCATGTGCTCTCTTGTTCCTTGCAACACTTAACACACGGTTAAAAATACTACAGAAGACAAAAGAAAAGAGACTTTAAACAAAGGAAAGATAACAAAGAAGTAAAGAGCTCGACAAAAAAAAAAGTAAAAAGGAAACTCGGCAAACAGAAATGGAAAGAACTAAAACGAAAAAAGGCAAACCTAGGGGTCGACACAACTTGACCTATGAATCCTAGGGTGACAAACTTGGCGGCGATGGAGGCTAATAAGATCTAGCAACCTAAACCACAAGCAATAACACTCCAAGACACAAAAGACAAACCGAAATCTAACCTTAAACAAGCCGCAACAAGAACACAAACTATGGTCTATATTTTTTTTTTTTTTTGAAAAGAAAACTAGCAACTTAATAATGATTCAAAGCAGACACGATTTGTTTTTTTTTTTGACTAAGATCTAAATAAGAACGAAACGCAAAAGACAGAAAATAAATCAATCGACCTAAACAAGAACACAAAGAAGAACAAGAAATCGTAAAGGATAGAAAACCAAAGGTGGAACCTTTGGCTCTGATACCAAAATGATATAAGACTCGGTGGTGAGACTATGCGGTCTGGATCAAGGGGGAAGATGGAACCACACGCTGGCTTTGACGCTCTCTCGTGATGGTTGTTGGATGGATGATGGTTCGACAAGACTTGGGAAGCAAGGCTTGAAGTTGATATGGATTCCTCAAGCTGGCACGAAGGCTCTCTCTTGAAAGAAAGGTTGATGGAGGTTGATGATGGATCGATGGCACCACAAGGAGGATGAAAGACTCCTTGATACAGCAACGCTTCTCTTGGCTACTCTCCTTCACACAAGAACAAGCAAGAACACTTTCTTAGGCGGCGGCTAAGAACTAGGTTGAACTGCGTTATTTTATTGATAGTAGGTCTGAAAAATAATACACGGCTGCAAGGGAGCTTTATAATAGCTCTATCAGCTAGCCCTAAGGCCGACTCAACAGAAAAGGAAATCTTACAACTCGTAAATGAAATGAAAAGCAAAAATAAAACAAAAAGGAAACATTGTCTTTAACCGTAATGAAACAACTAAAATAAGCTAACTAAGACTCGATCTCTGGTTGCTGGTGAGCCCCTTAACCACTGGGAGATGCGTCCTTACCTGCACAAACCGTAAATAATGAAAATACCTTCTCTTGGGTTGGTTTGATTTGGTGATCCTTTGATGTGGTCTTGATCGGCTCTTCCTTGTTCTCGAAGTCTTTCTCTCCCCTCTTTGAGTCGCGCGAAGTCTTCGGTAAGGTCAGGTTCTTTAGTTGAGTTCTCTTCAGGTGGTTCCGGTCTTAAGCATTGGAACTCTTGAGTGTTGATAAGTGCAGCCACGGCTCCATTGAATCCTTCTCTGAGTCGTCTAGTCTTGGACCGGGTCATGGGTGATTCATTGACAATGGGGATGATGGGTTCTAGTTGGTCCGGTTGCATGTCCACATCACTTTTAGCACTTGATCGTTTGTTACTTGTGTGAAGGAGCTATGGGAGACAACCAAGAACAGCCCCAACCCACAACACAACAACTCCTTGATGCGATAAGGAGCATCAGCGATCGCATGAATGTGATGGAGCAACTGCTTCCACAAGCTCACGCACACAATGGACAAGGTCAGCCTCGACATCAACCAAGGAACCGAGCTGAAGATGGCACTGACAGTGATATGCCAAGCTTGGAGGATGATGCTGACAATGAAGAAGGTCCTAGGCGAGATGAGCAACCAAATGGACGACGCCGAGTTGTCAATAGGAACCAAAGACGAGACCATGATGATGACAATCCATGGTAAGGTGGTAAAGACATCAAGTTGAAACCTCCTACTTTTGCAGGCAAGGTGGATCTTGATGCATACATTGATTGGGAAAGAAGAATGGAGTATATCTATGATTACTATCAATACACCGAGGGAAAGAAGGTCGCACTAGCAGCTGCTCAACTCACGGGCAATGCTTTAACATGGTGGGATCGTGAAGTCTCGGAAAGAAGGAGGCTTAGACGTGGGCAAGTCAACCAATGGGATGACATGAGAGCTATGCTCAGAAAGAGGTATGTGCCTACATACTATTACCGAGACTTACACAAACGTTTTCGAAGTCTTTCTCAGGGAAACAGGTCAGTTGAGGAATACTTTGAGGAGTTTGAAGTTGTCAAGAACCGGTTAGAAGTCCAGGCACCAGATGAGACACTCATGGCTCAGTTTGTTGATGGTCTTCAAGACCGCATTGCAAGAAAGGTGGAGAGACAAGTGTATGGAGACTTCGACGAGTTAATGCACTTTACTACTCAAGCTGAACAACAAATCAAGAGGAAGATAGCCTCCACTCCACGCAACAAGAACACTTGGAGTCAGTCCAATCAAAAGACATACGACAAGGGCAAGACACAAGTAGCTGATGATCGGTTCAAGAAGGACAAAGCCGAGACGTCCAAAACCACTAAAACAGATTCAGGTACTCCTAGACCTAGGAAGAATTGTGATATAACCTGTTTTAAGTGTCAGGGCAAAGGACATTATGCCAATGAATGCCCAAACCGTCGTGTGATGCTGATCAACGACCAAGGAGAGTATGAGACCGAAGATGAACAAGAGCCAGAGCCAACTGATTCTGAAGGAGAAATAACCGACTATCCTAAAGTGGGAGAGATATTGGTTACAAGGAGAGCTCTTAGTGCCATGTTTGAACCTGAAACCGTGCAAAGAGAGAACATCTTTCACACAAGATGCAACATACAATCAAAGGTATGTAGCATGATTATTGATGGTGGTTCTTGCACTAACGTGGCTAGCAAGTATCTTGTTGATAAGTTAGGACTCAAGACAACTAAGCACCCCAAGCCATACCGACTGAAATGGCTAAATGATGACACGGTGTTGAGGATTGGAGAACAAGTATCCGTGCCTTTCAGTATAGGCAAGTACACGGATGAAGTTAAGTGCGATGTGGTTCCCATGGAAGCTGGACATCTCTTATTGGGAAGACCTTGGCAATATGACAAGGATACTCTTCACCATGGGCGAACTAACTTCTACTCATTCAGCCATCACAACCGCAAGCACAACTTAGCTCCTCTTACACCACAAGAAGTGTTTGAAATGCAAAAATCCATGAACCAAATAAACAAGGCTCGTAAGACCAACTTGTTTATTACTCCAACTTCGGTTTGTAAAGCTATTGATTGCAAAACACAGGTGCTACTAATGGTCTTTAGAGAATGTTTGAAATGAGCCCTAAGGCCGACTCAACAGAAAAGGAAAGCTTACAACTCGTAAATGAAATGAAAAGCAAAAATAAAACAAAAAGGAAACATTGTCTTTATTAGAAGTTTTGGGAAAATAGTTTTGTTTAGAAACCTCATAGGATATTTTTTGGACCCCAAATATGCTTTCTAAGCTTTTATAAGGTACACATTAAAGTTCTCTTTTGGAACACAAACTTGTATCCCATGCTTCGCGTTCTATTTCTACAAGAAGTTTTGCGAAAATAGTTTTGCTTAGAAACCTCATAGGATATTTTTTGGACCCCAAATATGCTTTCTAAGCTTTTATAAGGTACACATTAAAGTTCTCCTTTGGAACACAAACTTGTATCCCATGCTTCGCGTTTTACCTTATTAAGAAGTTTTGCGAAAATAGTTTTGTTTAGAAACCTCAAAGGACATTTTGTGGATCCCAAATATGATTTCTAAGCTTTTATAAGGTACACATTAAGGTTCTCTTTTGGAACACAAACTTGTATCCCATGCTTCGCGTTCTATTTTTACAAGAAGTTTTGCGAAAATAGTTTTGCTTAGAAACATCATAAGACATTTTTTGGACCCCAAATATGCTTTCTAAGCTTTTTAAGGTACACATTAAAGTTCTCTTTTGGAACACAAACTTGTATCCCATGCTTCGCGTTCTATCTTTAGTAGAAGTTTTGGGAAAATAGTTTTGTTTAGAAACCTCATAGGACATTTTTTGGACCCCAAATATGCTTTCTAAGCTTTTATAAGGTACACATTAAAGTTCTCTTTTGGAACACAAACTTGTATCCCATGCTTCGCGTTCTATTTCTACAAGAAGTTTTGCGAAAATAGTTTTGCTTAGAAACCTCATAGGATATTTTTTGGACCCCAAATATGCTTTCTAAGCTTTTATAAGGTACACATTAAAGTTCTCTTTTGGAACACAAACTTGTATCCCATGCTTCACGTTCTATAAGAAGTTTTGCGAAAATAGTTTTGCTTAGAAACCTCATAACAGATTTTTTGGACCCCAAATATGCTTTCTAAGCTTTTATAAGGTACACATTAAAGTTCTCTTTTGGAACACAAACTTGTATCCCATGTTTCGCAATCTATCTTTATTAGAAGTTTTGGGAAAATAGTTTTGTTTAGAAACCTCATAGGACATTTTTTGGACCCCAAATATGCTTTCTAAGCTTTTATAAGGTACACATTAAAGTTCTCTTTTGGAACACAAACTTGTATCCCATGCTTCGCGTTCTATCTTTATAAGAAGTTTTGGAAAAATAGTTTTGTTTAAAAACATCATAGGACATTTTTTGGACCCCTAATATGCTTTCTAAGCTTTTATAAGGTACACATTAAAGTTCTCCTTTGGAACACAAACTTGTATCCCATGCTTCGCGTTCTACCTTATTAAGAAGTTTTGCGCAAATAGTTTTGTTTAGAAACCTCAAAGGACATTTTGTGGATCCCAAATATGCATTCTAAGCTTTTATAAGGTACATATTAAAGTTCTCTTTTGGAACACAAACTTGTATCCCATGCTTCGCGTTCTATTTTTACAAGAAGTTTTGCGAAAATAGTTTTGCTTAGAAACCTCATAAGACATTTTTTTACCCCAAATATGCTTTCTAAGCTTTTTTAAGGTACACATTAAAGTTCTCTTTTGGAACACAAACGTGTATCTCATGCTTCGCGTTCTATCTTTGTTAGAAGTTTTGGGAAAATAGTTTTGTTTAGAAACCTCATAGGACATTTTTTGGAACCCAAATATGCTTTCTAAGCTTTTATAAGGTACACATTAAAGTTCTCTTTTGGAACACAAACTTGTATCCCATGCTTCGCGTTCTATTTTTACAAGAAGTTTTGCGAAAATAGTTTTGCTTAGAAACGTCATAGGATATTTTTTGGACCCCAAATATGCTTTCTAAGCTTTTATAAGGTACACATTAAAGTTCTCTTTAAGAACACAAACTTGTATCCCATGCTTCACGTTCTACCTTTATAAGAAGTTTTGCGAAAATAGTTTTGCTTAGAAACCTTCATAAGACATTTGTTGGACCCCAAATATGCTTTCTAAGCTTTTATAAGGTACACATTAAAGTTCTCTTTTGGAACACAAACTTGTATCACATGCTTCGCGCTCTACCATTATATGAAGTCTTGCGAAAATAGTTTTGTTTACAAACCTCATAGGACATTTTTTGGTCCCCAAATATGCGTTCTGACCTTTTATAAGGTACACATTAAAGTTCTCTTTTGGAACACAAACTTGTATCCCATGCTTCGCGTTCTATCTTTATTCGAAGTTTTGGAAAAATAGTTTTGTTTAGAAACATCATAGGACATTTTTTGACCCCAAATAAGCTTCCTAAGCTTTTATAAGCTACACATTAATGTTTTCCTTTGGAACAAAACTTGTATCCCATGCTTCGCGTTCTACCTTATTAAGAAGTTTTGCGAAAATAGTTTTGTTTAGAAACCCCAAAGAACATTTTGTGGATCCCAAATATGCATTCTAAGCTTTTATAAGGTACATATTAAAGTTCTCTTTTTGAACACAAACTCGTATCCCATGCTTCGCGTTCTATTTTTACAAGAAGTTTTGTGAAAATAGTTTTGCTTAGAAACCCTAAGACATTTTTTGGACCCCAATATGCTTTCTAAGCTTTTTTAAGGTACACATTAAAGTTCTCTTTTGGAACACAAACTTGTATCACATGCTTCGCGTTCTATCTTATATAGAAGTTTTGGGAAAATAGTTTTGTTTAGAAACCTCATAGGACATTTTGAGGACTCCAAATATGCTTCAAAGCTTTTATAAGGTACACATTAAAGTTCTCTTTGGAACACAAACTTGTATCCATGCTTCGCGTTTTATTTTTACAAGAAGTTTTGCGAAAATAGTTTTGCTTAGAAACTCATAGGATATTTTTTGGACCCCAAATATGCTTTCTAAGCTTTTATAAGGTACACATTAAAGTTCTCTTTTGGAACACAAACTTGTATCCCATGCTTCACGTTCTACCTTTATAAGAAGTTTTGCGAAAATAGTTTTGCTTAGAAACCTCATAGACATTTTTTGGACCCCAAATATGCTTTCTAAGCTTTTATAAGGTACATATTAAAGTGCCCTTTTGGAACACAAACTTGTATCCAATGCTTCGCGTTTACCTTTACAAGAGTTTGCGGAAATAGTTTTACTTAGAAACCTCGTAGGACATTTTGTGGACCCCAAATCTTTCTAAGCTTTTATAAGGTACACATAAAGTGCTCTTTTGGAACACAAACTTGTTTCCCATGCTTCGCGTTCTACCTTTACAAGAAGTTTTGCAAAAATAGTTTTGCTTAGAAACCTCATAGGACATTTTTTGGAACCCAACTATGCTTTCTAAGCTTTTATAAGTTACACATTTAAGTTCTCTTTTGGAACACAAACTTGTATCCCATGCTTCGCGTCCAATCTTTATAAGAAGTTTTTGGAAAATAGTTTTGTTTAAAAACATCATCGGACATTTTTTGGACCCCAAATATGCTTTCTAAGCTTTTATAAGGTACACAATAAAGTTCGCATTTGGAACACAAACTTGTATCCCATGCTTCGCGTTCTACCTTATTACGAAGTTTTGCGAAAATAGTTTTGCTTAGAAACCCCATAAGACATTTTTTGGACCCCAAATATGCTTTCTAAGCTTTTATAAGGTACACATTAAAGTTCTCTTTTGGAACACAAACTTGTATTCCATGCTTCGCGTTCTATCTTTATAAGAAGTTTTGGAAAAATAGTTTTGCTTAGAAACATCATAGGACATTTTTTGGACCCCTAATATGCTTTCAAAGCTTTTATAAGGTACACATTAAAGTTCTCCTTTGGAACACAAACTTGTATCCCATGCTTCGCGTTTTACCTTATTAAGATGTTTTGCGAAAATAGTTTTGTTTAGAAACCTCAAAGGACATTTTGTGGATCCCAAATATGATTTCTAAGCTTTTATAAGGTACACATTAAGGTTCTCTTTTGGAACACAAACTTGTATCCCATGCTTCGCGTTCTATTTTTACAAGAAGTTTTGCGAAAATAGTTTTGCTTAGAAACCTCATAAGACATTTTTTGGACCCCAAATATGCTTTCTAAGCTTTTTTAAGGTACACATTAAAGTTCTCTTTTGGAACACAAACTTGTATCCCATGCTTCGGGTTCTATCTTTGTTAGAAGTTTTGGGAAAATAGTTTTGTTTAGAAACCTCATAGGACATTTTTTGGACCCCAAATATGCTTTCTAAGCTTTTATAAGGTACACATTAAAGTTCTCTTTTGGAACACAAACTTGTATCCCATGCTTCGCGTTCTATTTCTACAAGAAGTTTTGCGAAAATAGTTTTGCTTAGAAACCTCATAGGATATTTTTTGGACCCCAAATATGCTTTTTAAGCTTTTATAAGGTACACATTAAAGTTCTCCTTTGGAACACAAACTTGTATCCCATGCTTCGCGTTTTACCTTATAAGAAGTTTTGCGGAATAGTTTTGTTTAGAAACCTCAAAGGACATTTTGTGGATCCCAAATATGATTTCTAAGCTTTTATAAGGTACACATTAAGGTTCTCTTTTGGAACACAAACTTGTATCCATGCTTCGCGTTC
>VHIU01000201.1:0-117589 GCA_010577795.1 Isatis tinctoria
AGCAATCTGTATAACCCTAATACTTAAATTCTCAGAGCAACGATCGAGACAAGGTCAAGACGATAAAAAAAACCATTTCGGAAAGCGTAAGAGATAAAATGAGATTAAAGATCGAGCGTACCCGGAGAATCGGAAGCGACAGATTCCGAGGGAAAAAGGGTTGGAGACGCCCTAAGCGACAGATTCCGGCGGATGAAGGGTTGTTTGGTTACTTGGATAGCGGAGGAGACGCCCTAAACGACAGATTCCGGCGGAAGAAGGGTCTCAACGGTGGCGAGTGTGTAACTCTTACGCCGAGAGATTTCAGGGTTTATAAGGCCTAATCTGTCGGCTCATTTATAATTGCTCAAGGCCCATTGGCCCAATATTTGGGTTTCGTACGTTTTTCTTGAGATAGAAGCAATTAAGCAAAAGGTTCATTATTCATGAACTGGTCTATAAATATTTTCTATAATTGATAAGTTTGGAAAGTAAGTAAGACATGTAGGAAGTAGAATGTATTGAATATTAGATTTGGATCCGTGCATTTGTACGAGTTTTTTGTCTAAAAAATATTAATTAAAAAATGTTAAAAACAAAATTTTCATATTCAATAACAGATGATTTGGAAGAGAATGAAGTAATCCAAAACACCCCCTTAGATTCCAAGAACAAGCATAAATTCCTAGAGTAATTAGAGAGGAGAGACAATGGAATGAACAAGGAACCAAACAAAAAAAAAAAAAAAAAGAAAGTACAAACCTTTAATGTCATGATCTTTCTCTCCTAATAGCATATCCCCGAGCTCGAGGAATACTATAGCCCCGACGAACACTAAAGCCTCGAGAATTACTATAGTATGGCTCGATCACATAGTCTCCAGATACTCTACCACCAGGTGTTGACGCCAACACTGTACTAATCACATCACTCCTCTCTCTCTCAACTTCAAGCTTCTTCCATTTCTCCTCCATCACAGGGTCGATAGCTCTTGGTTTAGCTCTCGGGTGAACCGCCTTTACATGTCTCTTTAGCTGTCTGTAGCTTCCTGAAAACGAACAGTCCTCTTTCATGCATGCCCTTTTCCTAGAATTCAGATATTTCCGCGCATCTTTCACAACAGTCCAGCCTTTCACCTGACCTCTACAGAGCGGGCACATTAGCTCTGTCGAATTGCTGCTTTTCTCATCCTTTGAATACGCCTTTTTGTACTGCTCTAGACAGTTTGAGAATCGGTTTCCTGTTGCACACATGTAAGGACGGCACCCTTTGTGGTATGATGAGCAAAGAAGGACGACCGAGTGGTGTGGGATCTCGAGACAGACAGGACATGTCACACCTTTAAAAGCTTCTCCTTTTAGAGCCTTCTTACGACGCTTCTCCTGGTTCTCTTTGCTAATAGTCTTTTCAATATTCTTAAGGGCGTACTGGCGATCTCCATATCGATAATGGACTCCTTCTGCATTAACCCTCCCCATCTGACAACCTATAATCAGTGAGAAATAGAACTTAGAATACACTTCACAAGACTCCTCCCGAACAATCAACAATTCTACTAAAAAGTGGAACTGATAAACACAGCATCAAATACAGAGTTTATGCTTGTGACAGATGTGAAACAAGACAGTAGTAAAACGGAAGAACACATCCTAAGATATTCACATCTTTGATCATGATCCTAAACAAAATTACAACTGACGAACATAGAGCACACATTGACGACAGAGTTTATGTATCTGATTTGATTCAATGAAACTGCTGGAATCAAAGGATATTGTGTAGATTGTAGAATCAGCATAGTTCGCACAATCTAAGAGTTTCATATCTCTGATCATGATCCAAGAAACATAGAGCACAAATTGACCACAGATTTTATGTTTATGACATGATTCAATGAAACTGCTGGAGTTAGAGGATATTGTGTAGAATCAGAATCTTTCTCACAACCTAAGAGTTTCATATCTTTGATCATGATCCAAGAAACATAGAGGACACATTAGCCACAGAGTTTATGTTTCTGACATGATTCAGTGAAACTGCTAGTCAGAGGATACTGTGTAGATTGTAGAATCAGCATAGTTCTCACAACCTAAGAGTTTCGTAGCTTTGATCATGATCCAAGAATCATAGAGCACACGTTAACCTCAGAGTTCATGTGTCTGACATAGTGACATGATTCAAAGAATGCGCTGGAGTTAGAGGATATTGTGAGAAACCAGAATATTTCTCACAATCTAATAGCTTCATATCTTTGATCATGATCCAAGAACTACCTTTTACGAGGTTAAAACCTAATGATAATTCAACAGCAAACATAAACTAATCTTCGACAATGTCACTTGCTTCTACTCAAAAAAAAAAAATAGAGAGACTTTTGACCGTTCTCTGAAACTCTACATGAACTAATGAATCTTAGAACACTTGGCCAATCCAAAGTTCTCCCCTTTGACTATAAATGTGATCAAACTGATCGATTTATATACTCTCAATTTCAACAGTCTGTACTTCATAATGAAACGTGGTGAAAATTACAATCCCACGAGTGAAGCATTGTTCAAACTGTAACACAAGCACGAAAGAGACCAAATGCTACAAAACTTCGATTGAAAAATTTGCAAAACAGTGAAACAGAGCGGAAACAAAAGGCGAAAAGTACGTCGATATATACGAAGTAGTAGTCAGATCGTATAACTGTAATATAGGAAACCTCAGAAGAAAGATCAGGCAATAGCTTCGAAATCGAGCGTACCCGAAGAATCGTAAGCGACAGATTCCGGCGAGCGAGGGGTTGTTTGGGAAGGAGACACCTGGATCAAGCGGCGGTTACGACGGTGGCAATAGTGTAAATCTAACGCCGATAATTTTCAGCGTTTATAAAGGCCTATTATTCGAGCGAATGGCTGTAATACCCTAATCTATACACCAACATGAAATTTATATTTTCTATTTAAGACATGATTTCAATAGCTCCTACTGGTGAAACTCAAATCTACTATATCCCAAAACACACCCTTGAGATTACAAAATTAGACATAGCCTAATTTAAAAATTAATTGAAATTTGTAAAAGAAAAAAAAATGCGAACATAAGTTTAGATTGATCAAAACGCAGATTGTTATAATCTATTGAAGTTGGATCTCCATAACCGGCCCAGTTCCAGAGCACGCACGTGACCAGAAGGCCCAATCCACCATTAGACCATAGGCGGCCATCGATTCCTAAGCTCATTAATAGTAGAGTTTTTCATTTTCCATGTATAAGTAGTATTTCTTTTTCTCTACTTGATGTAACCAGTATAAATATAGACCATTGGTCTCAGCAATAAACACAAGTAATTCACAATATGTTATCAGCACGAAAGTTCTGATAAACCCTAGCAGCCACCGATCTCAAGCTTCCAAACCTCCGCCGCCGCAGAAATCAAAGGCTGATCCTGTTTCCGAGGTCTTTAGCTCCGGTTCTTTTCCAGTCAACCCAAAAAGAAAATCTAATGTAGAATCAAATCTATAAAACCTAAGAACACCAAAAATCGAAATCGGACCTAATGATATCAAACCCTAAAATCGATTCTTGTTTGTTCTAATTGCTTGATCTTTTAAGAACCTGAAATCGAATTGAACCTAAACAATAATAGTCTCTTAAAATCGGATTGCTTGTCCAGTTTGATTGATTGCATAACCTAATTCGAACTTGATCTTATGCATGATAATATCAAACCCTAAAAATCGATTTGCTTGCTTGGATTGATTGAATGCATGATGAATTAAAATCGCATGACTATCTGAAAATCGAATGAACCCTAATCCTATTTGTACTTGGAATTGCATGATCAAACATGAATTTGAAAGGGAGATTTGGCTCAATAGGTTACATTGAAAATGAATTTGTCCATCTATGCTTTTAGTACTTTTGGCTTGATTTTGACTATGTTACCCTTAATTAAAATTTAAAAATATAAAATAACTTGTTTTAAAATATATAAAAATCGAAATAAAAATAATATGTATATAAAAAGTCAGAAAATATATTTTTACAATTTTTTTACAAACAAAATATTTTTTAAAAATATTTTGTTTCCTATTCTGCATCAGCTAGAATTCATATTCTAGGAAAAAAGTTAGGTAGAATATGTATTATGAGTCTTGCTCTTGTTCTACCTTGATCAGAATATGTGTTCTAGCTATTTCACTTAGTTCTACATTAGCAATAATACATATTCTACCTTGGGTTTAATTTCTACCTAAGTATTACTCTTTGTTCTACCTAAGTTGGTTTGCGTATTCTGAGTATTACTATTTGTTCTACCTAGGTTAGAATACGTTCTTCTTCTATCCTATGTCTAGAATGTGTAATCTAGCCGTCCTTCTATATTCTACGGTATTTAGAATTTGTATTCTAACCTTTTGTCTTCGTTCTACCTACTTTAGAATGTATGTTCTACGAAAATCTAATAAAATCTAAACAGAATATTTACTAAATATTTCAAAAAAATATCTCTCTCTCTCTCTCTCTCTCTCTCTCTCTCTACGGCTAACGCTTTCTCCCCTCCCCTTCTCTGTTTTCTTCTTCTTTCTTCCATTTTTCTCTGCCATCTATCATCTTTTTCCACCAGGTTTCTCATTTTTCTGCTAAAGATGGATATCTATATAAGTTGTGGTGTTTGGAAATCTATTGTGGATAAGCGGTGGAGTTTCAGTCAGGGACGGACGTACGTTGGGGGAGTTGGGGCACGTGCCCCATACTCATTCTCAAATTTTCATGACTAGCCATTATATATATATATATGTAACATTAGATAGTTTAAATAGTTAAAAATGTCCCAGATTGAATTTATAGTCACTTGTTCTATATTTTATGCTCCTGTTTAATTTTGTTTTCTTTTTCTTGATCAAAACTCCTTTTACACTTTCTATATCTATCCATATTTCAATTTGTTTTGGTGTTATTCCATATTCTCAATTTTTTATCATGGTTCCTTTTTTTCTAAATTTTGATATGCATGTTATATTTTTTCATTTCATTGTAACATATTAATTTGTACACTTACATATTAATTTAAATTTATTAAAGTAACTAATATAATATATATATATATATTATTTGAGGCAGTATATAGTAAACCTAGCCAATTTTATGATTTGTTCAGTATATAAATATTTTAAATAAAAACTATTTTATTAAAATCTATATAATTTATTTTAAAGTTCAAAAATATGTAAAAAATTTTAAAATCACTAGAAATATTTTTAATAATTTAAAAAGTTTATTTGAATCTTTTATTTAGAGTATATTACATAATTATTATTTAATTAATTTTATTATATAAAAAAATATTTGTGCCCCATACGAAATATTTTTCTGCATCCGTCCCTGGTTTCAGTGCTGATGCCAATGGAGGTAGACTACTATCTCTAGAATCTAGTATAACTTTGAATGAGTTGCGGGTTATGGTTTTAAAGGATTATGAAATGGAACATAATATTGCCAGTGTCCGGTTGAGTTACATACCAGCTGATTTGATCAAAAACTTGGAAGTTCCTCCAGTTTTTATCACAAATGATAGGCAAGTGAAGAATTTTTTGGGGTATGATAAGAAGTTTTCGTCCACATGTTTGTTTGTCACATTTGAAGCTACAATTGGCAATCAACCGAGCAAAGTTGATATTGATCACAAGAAAGAGGCATCATCTAAAGAATTTGCAAAACCGACCATCATTAATGATAACTTCAAAAGCAACAACAGTGGTGTTAAGGTTGATGGGGAACTGAAACCAAAGCCCATGTAATTTATCAGTGACCAACATCCTACATACAAAGCTGTGTATCAACCTTGCGGAATAGCCCAGACAGTTGTCATGAATCGAAATTATCTTCGCAAACACAGGATCTTTCTTCACTTCATTGTACTCTCGTGGCAGATGTTTCTTCAATTTATCCAAAAAACTCATTGTGCACGTGTTATTAATCTGCGTAACTAGCACCTCATGCCCTATATAGTTTATACAATACTTTTGGCAACTACAAATCCATACCTACAAATGACCAAAAAAAAAACCTAAGTTAATATATAAAATAATGCTATATGTATAACAATTTAATGTCTACGCTCCACAATACCACTTACAGACTATATTTTTATATAAAGACATGACGTTCAATGATGTTCATTCAATGATGTTCATGCCACAAAAAAGGACCTTTTTCATTCAATGATGTTCATGCCCCACCTAGACCGTAAAATATGTGCTCCACATATATCACAGGAGAATGCAATGGTAGAAAACTAAAAAAAAGCAAGAAATACAGCAGTGTCTGCTGAGATGAAGAAACCTGAAGGCAGGGTAATGGTGACTATGGTACAATTCTCTTTGGTGAGGTTAGAAAACACTTTACAAAAGATGTTCCCTGCAAACTGTTTGAAAATAGCATGTCCACGTGGAGAAACCGATACTTAAACTTGAGAGGAAGTAATGAAAACAAGTCAACAAGAATCAAAAGATAAAATGTATCTATAAACCTATAAACTTTGAGAGCAAAAACTGGCAATAGCAGCACACGTTTCTTCAATCTTCTTTTTAGTTAAAAGGAATATCAAAACAATACTTTCACTAATCCTAACACAATATAATCTCAACAATGTCTGACTGATATATCAATTGAGAAGAGGATCCAAAGGTTCTCTGATACTGCAATATAAATAGTCGTTTTCCAGCTATAGCTTTATCAAAACCAAATCAAAGAACAATTCATAAATTCATAGTCTTCTAACTTGTCTACCAACTCTAATCACTCTAATAATTCATAAATCCGTAAGCAAGTAAACAAAATCAAAAACCCAGAAACTGGAGACAAAAAAACTAGGAACAGAAAACAAAAAACAAAGGTGAAGCTACCGGAGAGAGGACGTCGACGCCGGAGAAAGTACGCCGTCGCCGGAGATGCTTTCGCCGGTGAAGATGCTTTGGTCGGTGTGTGGAGAAGGGTGACGGGAATGAATGTCGGGGATGGGAAGGGAAAAAGGATTTAGGTTATATTTATTTTTTTATTTGTCTTTTAATTTTTTTTAAAAAATTAGTTAAAATAATTAGATTAATTAAAAAAATATATTTTTTTTTTAATTTAAGAGGGTATGATAGGATTTCTATTAATTAAAATCATATATGGACAATTTTATTCACTAAAAGCATATATGGACAAATTCTTTTTCAATCTAACTTATTGAGCCAAATCTCTCAATTTGAAATCGGTTGCATGTTTTAATAAAATCGGACCTTAAAATTTGTTGATTGATAAAATCGATTGTGGAGAACATAGATCTTGCATGATAGGATTAAATTGGAAATTGTCTTAACTAAATTTGGAAAATTACTTGTTTAAAAACCAACCTAGAAATCGCATGTTAGGTTGCTTAATAGAAATTGGAAAATTGCCTTAATTGAAATTGAAAATTTCCTTTTTGATTGATCACATAGAAATCGATTGCTACTGAAAGAAAACGCGTGAAGAGTTCGCCCTAAAAAAAACTCCCTCTAGCCCTCATCCTGATGCAGCCGCCGGAGCCTTTCTCCATGGCCGCCTCGCCTTAATCCAGGTCTGTTTCTTCCTCCTCTGGCGCTTTAGCTTCTACGCTCCTGCTCCCATGGCGTTTGTGACCGTGCTGGCCCATCTTTATTGTTCCCCCTCCTCCTCCCTCCTCCAAAACCACCGCTGCTCCGTGTCTCTCCAGATCTAAGATCCAAAAAGCTGTACCTGAGACCTCGATTAAGGTTGAGGCATGCTGTATCTCTTCGTGTTTTCTGTCCCCTAACGGTTACGGCCAAAACTTCTCACTTCGTGTTTTCTGTCCCTTCAAGCTTTTGTCGTCAAGTTCTGGTGTCCCAGAGCTAGCCGCAACGCTCTCTTCACTCGACCCTCCGGAAACGCCTGAGCCTCCTGATCCTCCAGATCCATACTTTGGCGTCTACTCCTCTCAAGCTCTCTTAGCGTGGAAGTCAAGCTCAAAACCAGAGCTCCAGCGAAGTCCTGCTCTGTGTCCCTCAGGTTGGTTGCTTGAAACAATCTGAATCCATCGTAGAGGTAGCGTCATTACCCTTTGTACCCTCTGGTGGCTTGCCTTTCGCTTGTGTGCGACCATTTGCTGTGTTATACAGATCCTTTCCTGCGTTATGCAGACCCTTTACTGTGTTATGCAGTTTCATTCCCGGAATATCGAGTTTGATCTCTAGTCTTTTGTGGCAGCTTGAAGGTCTAGATTATGATATCTCCATCTCTGATTTGGGTTTTATTGGATACTCATTGTCCATTTTCCTCCGTTATGGAGTTTGTTTGTCTCTTGTTTCCACCTGCTTTGTGTTGTTGTGGTTTTGATGTAGGGAGTAATGTTATCAAGATTAGAAAGACTTCGGTTTCTGTTCTAATCAAAGGCTCAACAATCTGGTGCCTCGTCTGTAACACCCCCGAACCGGACTAGACAGGATTGGCCGCCCAACAATCAAACAAGAACATGAACGACCAACCCTCCAGCCTAACCAACCCGGAGATGCCACAGTACGGGTTAAGTATCGAGTCAGCTCATTCCAGGACAAAGTCCGAAAACAGAACCGTCCCAATACCTAACTCCGTTTACCTCTCGACCTCGGCCTAAGGCTTTGCAACCCGTACTTCAGTCTCGAGTTGTGAACAAGTTCGGACAAACCATACATATCAGCGGAAGACTCAAATATAAAGTGCAAGGAAGTTTAAACCAAAACATACTTCATTTCATTCATAACTTAAGTTTTACAAGTCTTAATATCACATGAAATTCAAGAAAACCGAATACACAAATACGTTTATCCGCGGATTTGAAAACAGCATAGTCTAGTACAACATAAGATACTGGCATCACCCTAGAAACTCCTGGACCTCCTAAACACCACTGGAACACCTGGACAAGCGCGCCAATCCTAAACAAAGCCATGCTACCAAGCTAAGGGCTCCTGAAAGGGGGAAACAGGGGAAAAGGGTGAGCAATCATAAGATTACCCAGTGAGTTTCAGGACTCACACGGGAGATTTAAAACAAAGCGATAAATGAAATAATCAAACAAGCAATCAATCAATATAGCCGAATCAACATAAAAGTAAATAGCCGAAGCACAAAACAACGTTAGTCTATTAAGTGCACCAGCACTCCTCTGATGCCTCTGCATCCTTCTGAAAACCCGTTATCACAATGCATATCACGCGTGGGCACTGAGATCTCAAAGCATGGTGTGAATCCCCGTGAACACACTGCACTTGACTATCACAAAGACCGTCAAGTCTGAACATCAAAAACAAGGCCATACACCGGCTTTCGCACAAGTGTTTCCAGACCCCAGCCCCGTCCTTCCTCTTCCAGACGCTGTCAAAACCATACCTCGTCAGGTACACTCAGGCTGGGCAGCCACCCCGACATCCGAGTCTTCCCCACCTCTCAGTCCATCGATGCCGTGGGTATACCAAATGGGATCACACATATACCGCCACTGAACCGTATGCCCCGGTTCCGCTCCAGTCCGAAAGTTACCCCCAAACGGACTGACTCTACAACCACATCACCACCACACACTACAACTCACAACCAATCATCCACAACTCAAACTCCCCACAACTCAAACTCCACAGTCTCATGGCTCTCACTAGCCGAATTCAATACATCCCTTTGTGGTGCTACCTGAATAAAACGTTAGTCTCCACCACAGAGGCTACCTGCATCACAACACAAGCATGCAACCAATCCATACACAAGCAAACAAAATCCATTTGAAAATGCTTCTTTTCATCAAAACTGATTTAAAACCTTCTTAGTAAATCAATTCTACTTGAAACTCCTCCTTAGACTATTACCCCAATGCAAAGCTAAACAACATCTAACTTAAACTTAACAATTCTCTTACACAACACAAAGCTATTCCCGCAAAGCTCCTTCTCTTTTATCATGCAACTCTTCCTCCATATCTCAATGCAACTCTTAATCCAAGTCTAACAATCGCTTAACAAAACTCAACATGCACAACTTAACTCACGCTAACATCTAACATGCTTTGATCCCCTCGTAAACACGCAACCACACTTAGACTTTCTAGCCCCGAATCAATCCAACCTAACACACTTCTCAAACCCAAATGCAACCGATTACCACACAAAACCAAAAATGAATTCTCAACCTAGAAATCAAAGAAAGACCTAACTATCGATAACCTAGCGAGCATGCCATCTATGGTTACTTACTTATAACTAACAATTCTAGCAAAGTCTAAAATACTAAACATACAACCTATGGTGACTTCTTAAACTATGACACTTCATTTACTTTCCAATAAGTTAACAATACTAACAATTCTACAAATTATTACACATACAACTAATATTAATTAGAATACCTTTACTAATTCAAACTATATCCAAATTCAAATATATCAATTTAATCTTGCCTAACATGCTTTCTAATCAAAATATTAAATTAACTCACTGCTAATTACTAGCTAAAATTTACTTAATCATTCATACAAGAACTTAAACTCTACTCAATTTTCTAGAATTTAAAATTCAAATAAAATTCTCTTAATACTCCTACTAACTGATTATTTAAGAGGAACTTACTCAAATAATTTCTAAAATACTAACTCTTAAATCACATGCACAAATCTACACAATCTCTAGCTTATCACCTTTCTACCATGCAAAAGAAATATCTATCAATTCAATTTTCTACTTCCTCATGCATGCATGCAACTCACTAGACTTAAGACTCACTTATCAACTACATGCATGAACATAAACACTACTACCATCTTTCTCCTTCTCAAACACTTACATGAATGAACTCATTCAACTATCCTTACTCTAAACCCAAGAGTTTCAAGTTTAGAAAACCAAGATTTTTTTTTTTTAGAAATCAAAGACAACTTTCTCAATTTAAAACTTGAAATCAATGGCGGACCTATGTTATGAGTAGTGGGTGCAATTGACACCCCTAAAATAATCAAAATGCAACTTTTTTCTTAAGATCAACTGGTAAATGATCATTCTTTTCTGTGTTTTGAACCCAGTAAAATTCATTTCTGGGTCCGCCACTGCTTGAAATCAATCCTCCAGAAGAAAAATAACTTTGAAAATAATCTGAAATAACTCTGGAGATTCTTTACTAAATCATTTTCAAGCAATACTTAACATGCAACAACTTTACTCAACAATCAAGCAAGAAATCAATTTTTAAAAGCAGAATAACCATGAAAATTCCAACCCAGTCTTGCCTACAACACCATGCATGAACATAATGATGCAGAACAAGAGTGGAGAAGGGCTACCACACACTGAAACCCACCTTGGAAAAATTGGCAAAGAGAGAAGAGGAAGAGAGCAACAAGATTCACACAAGCACCAACAAGACACCTCCCTTAGCCCACGCCTAGCTCTCTTACTATCACTACTCTCACTTTAAAAACACAGAGAATCTCTTTGATCTGAGCTTTGGCAAAAGAATGGAATGGAGAGGAGAGCACTTGGTTTATATAGGAAGAGAGAAGTGAAGAGTGGAGTCTGAGTTAGTGGGTTGATCTCCTACTAGCTTGACACATAATCCCTGGAGTTGAGAAGATTAAACTCAAAGTGTCACTAATTTCGTCCATCACACCTCCACTTGTCCTCTTCATGCACAATTCTTCAATTAAACCATATTTTCTTCTATTTCTCCCACATAATCATTTTCCCAACTGACTTCTACTCTAGAAAACCTTTTCAGACATTTCTTGTATTTCTTTTAGTCATCAAGTGTAGAAATATCATGCATTGGTCGAAACTGGTCATGCAGAATATTCCCTTGGACTCTAGTTGTTGCAAGCTTCCACCTAACACCTTTGGAGAAGAAAAATCCATATCTGATGATTCCTTTATTTAAAAATTGCTCTGTCTTTTTCTGATGCTTCTTATATATGTCCTTTATGATCCCTCCAAATTTAATAATTTTTAGATAACCGGATCTCACCTTTTGGAATTATTCTCCTCCATGTACTTCTCTTCGTACCCTCTTGGAAATAATTTCATAACTTATGCATCCGATGTCCAAATACTGATCTTCCACGTCCCAAAGCTTCCTCTTGGTGTCTAGTGCCTTGTGAAAAATCCTCTGAATTTATTAATACTCGTAACTCCTCCTTTTGAATTTATTCCTCCGATTGGTCTTTTTTTCCTCGCAAAACGATCTTCCACGATTTTTCTGTGCTGCCTTGAAATGTTTCTTGACTTGAATCTTTTGTAATGGCTTCCTTAACTACTTTTGCATCTACGCTCCAAGTTCCAGAATTTGTAAAATTGTTCTGATCCCCCATCAGAAAATATTTCTCTTCGTCGTGCTTTCCGCTTCGTTATCGGGGTATTACATCGTCGCCTTTGTTCCTGTAGCCATTCTAGCGACCGTCAATTGGGCACTAGCTGCTGTTTCGATCGCGGACTTTAGGTCACTACATGTGTACTTAGTCTAAGGCTTTCTATCTTCTTATAGGGTTATTGATGTTGAGTTTAGAGGACTTCTCTACAGCCTTAGCTTTTTAAGTGATATGTTTGCTTCTATCTATCATTTGTTTAATCTTTATCTAGCTAGTGTATTAGCTCATCTTTTGCCTATGTTAGGCTCTCTATCATGTATTGTGAACACATTCTCCGTTTATGGAGACATCTGAATATATGAAAGAAATGTTCGACCAAAAAAAAAAAAAAGAAATCGATTGCTAAGTTAAAATTTGGAAAATTTCTTGTTTTGTTTTATCACCTAGAATTGCATGCTAGGACTGAAATTGGAAAATTGATTGAATTGAAATTGCATAAAATCGGATATTACATATATTAAAATCGGTCCCATGCATTAACATGCATAAAACACTAAATTTTATAAAAGCCTAAAAGAAACCGATGCATGATTTCAGATGTCAAAAGTCCACAATTTGGATTTCGCGGTCCTAAGTCTCTCAAGAGATAATTATTTACAATGGGCGCTAGATGCAAAGATTCTTCTGAAATCAAAAGGGCTCGGTGAATGCATCAATGATGGAAACAATGAGACAGATCGAAACAAATACAAGGCGATCATGATTATACGCCATAATCTTGTTGAGAGTCTCAAAGATCAGTACTTGACACTTGAGGATCCTCTAGATCTCTGGAAGGAATTAAAGGCAAGATATGATCATCAGAAGAAGGTGATATTGTCTTAGGCCAAATACGATTGGCTTAATTTAAGGCTCATAGACTTCAAGTCCGTGGATGAATACAACTCGGCCCTGTTTAAGATAGTTTCAAAATTGAAGCTATGTGGCGAGATTGTGACAGATAAGGATATGCTTGAAAAGACCTTCTCCACCTTCCACTCAAGCAATGTGTTGTTACAACAACAATATCGTGAGAAAGGCTTCACGACTTATGCAAGTCTGATCTCATGTTTGTTGCTCGCGGAGCAAAACAATGAGTTGCTGATGAGAAATAGCGAAATGAGACCTCCTGGATCAACCCCACTTCTTGAAGCCCATGCGGCCGAAGATACAAAGATGGAAACTGAGGCAAACCACGTACAAAGATATCAGAAAGATAATGGCCGCGGACGTGGAAAGAGGCAAGGGTGTGGTCGCTACCACCCTTATGGTCGAGGGAATGGCCGCAGATATCAAGGTGATTCTAACCGCGGTCGAAGCCGTGGCCGTGGGCGTGGCCACGGAAACCAATCCGGACATCAGTCCGACCCAACCAAATCTGTTTGCCATCGATATGGGATGGATAATCATTGGACCAAGATATGTAGGACTCCCAAACACCTTGTGGAACTTTATCAAGCAAGTGTTAAAGGGAAGAATCCCGAGGCCAACATGATCCAGCATGATAAGGAAGGCGACTTCGATCATGGACAAGATGATCCTATGGATTACGAATAGATGATCTCATGGAGACATCCGATTTTTTAAAATAGGCATTAAATTTTTAATTTGTTGCTTTCATGTTTTTGCTTTCATTTGGTTTATGTCTTTAGATTTATTTGGCTTTGCATTTAATTAATTAC
The DNA here is from genome assembly GCA_010577795.1 of Isatis tinctoria. NCBI lineage: Eukaryota > Viridiplantae > Streptophyta > Magnoliopsida > Brassicales > Brassicaceae > Isatis > Isatis tinctoria. The sequence continues at coordinate 14,050 of VHIU01000201.1, forward strand.
TAAAGGTTTTTAAGACATAATTCTTGTTTTGTGAAGAATGAAAGACAACATGGATGAATTTGTGGTGGACAGTGGGTCAAGCCACACGATTTTAAAGGATAAGAGATATTTTATAAATATCACATTGAAAAAGGCAAACATAAGTACTATAGCAGGCATGGCCGGCCTAATAGAAGGCTACGACAGGCAAATATCTTGTTGCCTAAAGGCACGCATCTAGAAATCTCTGATGCATTGTTTTCGCCTAGCTCAAAGAGAACCCTATTGAGTTTTAAAGACATTCGAATGAATGGTCTTCATTTTGAAAAAATGGACAAGGGAAACTGAGAGTTCCTCCAAATATTTGAAATCGTCCAAGGCCAAAAGAAAGTCCTAGAGACTATTCCTGCTATAGCTACCGGTTTATATTGTACTAAGATAAGTATGATATAAGCCAATGCCACCGTGAACAGAGAGTTTACGGATAGGTTCTCCCTATGGCACGACCGGCTGGGACATCCCGGGTCGAATATGATGCGAAAATTGATAGCCAATACTTATGGGCACGCCTTGAAAGAAATGAGAGTTATCCCAAAGAATCTTACTTGTGCCTCATGTTCACAAGGGAAACTCATTGTAAGGCCATCACCAGTAAAAGTGACTAAGGAACCAATAAATTTCCTAGAAAGAATACAAGGAGACATTTCTGGACCAATACACCCACCTTGTGGGACATTCCGATATTTTATGGTCCTTATTGACGCATCTACAAGATGGTCACATGTATGCTTATTGTCAACTCGAAATATGGCATTTGTGAGACTCCTTGCTCAGATAATACGCTTAAGGGCTCGCTTTCCAGACTTTCCTTTAAAGACCATACGCATGGATAATGTTGGTGAATTCACTTCCCAAGCGTTTAATGACTATTGTATGTCCATGGAGGTAAGTGTTGAATACTCTGTGGCACATGTACATACTCAAAACGGCTTGGCCGAATCATTTATTAAACGCATACAGTTGATTGCTAGACCATTACTCATGAGGTCAAAGCTTCCTGTTTCTGCTTGGGGACATGCGGTCTTGCACGCTGCCGAACTAATTCGCATCAGGCCATCTAGTGACCATAAATATTCTCCATCTCAATTATTAACGGGTCAAGAGCCAGACATACCCCATCTTAAGATATTTGGATGCTCAGTCTATGTGTTGATTGCACCACCACAGAGAACTAAGATGGGACCTCAAAGGAGGATGGGGATATATGTTGGATATGATTCTCCCACGATCATAAACTACCTTTAGCCGACCACCGGTGATTTTTAAGGCCAGGTACTCGAATTGTCATTTTGACTAATCTGTTTATCCAACATTAAGAGATGGAAACCGGCTGGTAAAAGAAATTGCATGGAATCAAACATCCTTAACATGGCAATATCCTCAGACTCGTGAAAGTGATTTAGAGGTCCAAAAGATAATACATTTGCAAAAGCTAGCTATACAATTGCCAGATTCTTTTGCTGACCCAAAGAGGGTAACAAAATCATATATACCAGCCGTGAATGTAACAATTCGTATAGATTTCCAAGAAGGACAGAATCAAGTGGCTACAGAGTCTAAACCACGATTGAAACGTGGAAGACCAATTGGTTCCAAAGATAATGCTCCTAGGAAATTAAAGAAAGGTGCTGAAATTCAGAACTAGGAGGTAGTGAACGTTCCAGACATAAGTGAACCTAAGGTACTGGAAAATGTTGCTTGGGACGCCAAGCTTCATGGTCCTGAAGTTCCTGATAATAACGAGATCGCGATCAATTATGTGATCTCTGGAATCCAATGGAATAGAAAGAATGTCGACATTGATGAAATATTTACATGCAATGTAGCACTTGAAATCGTAAATGAGGATCTAGAACCCACGTCCATTTTAGAGTGCACTCGTCGATCAGACTGGAATAAATGAAAAGAGGCTATAAATGTGGAGTTAAACTCTTTAAAGAAGAGAGAGGTCTTTGGTCCCATAATTCGGACACCTCATGATGTTATACCAGTTGGACATAAATGGGTCTTTGTGAGGAAGAGAAACGAACAAGGTGAAATCGTTAGACACAAAGCACGGCTTGTGGCACAAGGATTCTCACAAAGGCCAGGAATCGATTATGAGGAGACATACTCCCCTGTGGTGGATGCAACGAATTTTAGATTCCTGATAAGTCTGGCCATAAGAGAGAAATTAGATCTGCGGTTAATGGATGTTGTAACCGCATACTTATATGGTCCACTGGATAACGAAATTTATATGAAAGTCCCAGAGGGCATAGAGCTGAAAGATAAAAGAAGTTCTCGAGACCAGCATTGTATTAAGCTGAATAAATCGCTCTATGGATTGAAACAGTCAGGTCGCATGTAGTATAATAGACTAAGCGAGTACTTAGTGAAAGCGGGCTATAAAAACGATCCCATAAGTCCATGCATATTCATAAAGAAATTTGACAAGGGGTTCGTAATTATCGCGGTGTATGTTGATGACCTGAACATCCTAGGAACCTCTGAGGAAATTTCCCAAACGGTTGAATACCTAAAGAAGGAGTTTGAAATGAAAGACTTAGGAAAGACTAAGTTCTGTTTGGGAATACAACTTGAGTACATCAATAATGGAATCCTTGTGCATCAAATGACATATATAGAAAAAGTACTCAAGCGTTTTAATATGGACCAGGCTCACCCACTGAGTAGCCCAATGATGGTGAGAAGCCTTGGCCTGGACAGCGATCCATTCGGTCCAAAGAAAAAGGATGAAGAAGTCCTTGGTTCCGAAATGCCATATCTCAGTGCCATAAGAGCGTTATTGTACTTGGCTAGTCACACTAGGCCGGACATATGTTTTGCCGTGAACCTCCTATCAAGATTTAGTTCTTGTCCGACCCAAAAGCATTGGAATGGGATAAAACATATACTTCGTTACCTGAAAGGGACGAAGGACATGGGTCTGTTTAACAAAGAAGGTTTAGTTGGTTTTGCTGATGCAGGTTACCTTTCGGATCCGCACAACGGTCGATCCCAGACGGGATATGTCTTCACTCACGGTGGAACATCCATCTCATGGCGATCCATGAAGCAGACACTCACAGCTACATCGTCCAATCACGCAGAGATATTGGCGATCCATGAGGCCAGCCGAGAATGTGTTTGGTTGAGGTCAATGACTCAGCACATTAGACGAGATTGTGGGAGGACAGAAGGGAAAGAAGAACCGACCAGCATGTACGAGGAAAATGCCACATGCATAGCTCAGTTGAAGGATGGATACATCAAAGGAGATCGGACGAAGCACATACTTCCAAAGTTCTTTTTCACTCGCGACCTACAGAAGGCCGGAGAAATCCAAGTGCTCCAAGTCCGTTCAAGCGACAACTCAGCCGACCTCTTCACAAAGTCGCTTCCAACCTCCACGCTCAAGAAGCTTATGCATCAGATCGGCATGCGCCGATTAAAGGACCTTTAGTGATGATCATTTCAGGTGGAGTAATACGTGTTGTACTTTTTTTTCCTTGCTTCGGTTTTGTCCCACTCGGTTTCCTTAGTAAGGTTTTAATGAGGCAGCATCCCCAAGTGTATTACTGCGATCCCATCATCATCATATCCGGTTATGTCAATCAAGGGAGAGTGTTATAATCCATTGAGGTTGGATCTCCATAACCGTTCCAGTCCTAGAGCGTGCACATCCATTATAGCCCGAAGACCAGAAGGCCCAATCCGCCATTAGACCATAGGCGGCCATCAATTCCTAAGCCCATTAGGAATAGTAGAGTTTTTCCTTTTCCATGTATAAGTAGTATTTCCTTTTCTCTACTTGATGTAACTAGTAAAAATATAGACCACTGGTCTCAGCAATAAACACAAGCAATTCACAAACAGATTCATTTCTGTCTTTTCGATAGAATTTTTTTCCACCTCGACAAATATGTTGGTGTTTATCGTAATGAAGAAACCAATTGAGTTTGGTTGGAGAGAACCAAACTTGGGATTGGGCCGTTAATACTAATCCATGAGGTTAGTATTTGGGTTTAGAGTTATGAGACAATATATAAAAACTCTTAACCTAATGTTTATGGATTGCAAAAGAAAGAGAGAGACAAAAGGAGAAAGGCAATAAAAGAAAGAAGAAGAGAGATTTTTGTCTAGGTTTTTCAAAGAAATGTTTTGGGGGAGAGGGGGGGGGGGTTTGAAAGTGTTATGATTTAGACTAATATTTTGTGGGAAGCTTCGTAAGGTTCAGTGGGTTTGAGATTCAACTAGAAATCGGTGGGATTTGTGTTTCAACAGTTGGTTTCTCGTGAATCTGATTTTTAGTGTGGCTGTTCGCTGCAGTTTGTCAGCATGTGTTGTCTTGAGTGTTTGGGAAATCCGATTTGAACTGAAACTTAGCAGATGTATTCTTAACTAGTTCATCAGGATCTGTATGGTCATTTGGTGGCCGAGATCCTAGTGAGCTGAAGGTCTTTTGTAGCTGTTTGTTTGTAAGCTCTTGGATTGCTCTTTTTTTGAGTTTTTCTTGTGTTAGAGTTTATTCAATTATATATAGTGGATTTTTGAGTTGATTACGGTCATGCGTTGTTTACTCCTCACAACTGGCGGACCCATGATTTATTTTAACAAGGGTCAACATATGAAATAATAAAATAAAAAAAAATCAAGAAGGTTTAAACTGGTATTGAATTTTGGTGGAGTTCAATAAACATATTTACCAAATGAGTTACTAAATTTACAATACATTTATATACATAAAACACTTATATGAGAACTTATTTGGGTGGGGTGGTCAAATGACACCTCATTCTCTTTGTTAGGTCATTTTCATGTAAAAGAAGTTTGGTCTCATTTACTATTCTGCTTTAAACATATTCTGTCATCGTCTAAAATATTTTCCTCACATGCTCACATAATTACGGGGAACTTTATTTCGCTGTCATTTCTACTTGCACCGTCAAAATGCTGCGGGCTTCAAAATCCAAGTCCATTTTTCAATCTAAGACTAATTGATTTTGCTCCAAATTGGGTTTTGCATTTGCAAATTTAGGGACTGAATTGGATGTTTGGCTATAATATTAGGTTTTTAACTATATTTTATGGGTTGATTAAGAATTTAAGATTATGCATTGGAAATGAGTTTTATGATAACAAAATCAAAGGTTTAGTTAAGAAACATCATATTATTATTTAGAATAATCTTCTATTTACTTTTCGTACTAATAAATTATAAATGACTTAAAAATTATAAAAATAAATTATATTAAATAATTAGTATAACTAAGTTATTTTGGATCTGTGCATGAGTTTTCAAAAGATTACGAGTTATGTTTGCTTATGCAACTATGAACCATTCAATACTTTAGTTTGTTTTTTATTTTCTGGTTCTGTCTAAAAACAACATAAATCAATTTGTAGATAATTTTATAAAATTATATTTACAAAACTAAGACAACATACCGTTGTCGAACTAAAAAAGTAATCCAAATTAGCAAACTAGAACCAAAATAAAATTATGGTTCAATTCACAAGAATAGATGTAATTCAATATACAAAAAAAACTCACTGAATAGATTAAAAAAAAATATCCAAAAGTTGCATGTCTAACTAATATAACAGCATACTTATTTTCAAAGTATTTAATTTTCATACGTATAAGTTAAAAAAATATTTAAAGCACATATACAAAGAAAGTTATGATTTATTTATTTTTTAATATTTGTTCTTAAACACGAAAGCTTCGAATAGTTTTAATAAAAAACTATTTTTTGTAATATGTATTTATGATTGATATTTTACAATTGACGTTTGTAATTAATGTTTAAAACTCATATTTAATCTTATTCTATTAACATTTGCCACTAATATTGACATTTGAAATTAGTAGTAAATAACTTTCAATTCAGGGCAATTCTCCTTAATTCTCCTTAATGCCACACTTTGATGTTTTCATTTCTAGTCTAGCACACGCGCTCACCTCTTCCACAAATAACATTCATTAAACATCAAAAAGACCATCTTACCCTTCTCATAAAACAAGTGAAGAAAAAAAAACCTACGCGCTCTTCTCTCTACCTAACCCTAACTCTTCGCCGTCGCAGTCGTCTGCCGTCGCCGTTCGCAAGTCGTCATGAAAATTCGTCACAGCATCTCGCTCACATCGACAATTTTTGTTCTCCCCGAATCTCACAGAGATGAACGCCGCAATTAGAGATGCGATTTCCAGACCACAAAGCTTATCTTCTCACCTGAAAACTGCGCTTTTTCATTCAACTCCCGTCTTGGAACGCAAACTGCCTCTCTTCCCCATTCACTTTTTTTTTCTGAAAAGTTTGATTTTTTCTTTGTCAATCCTCCAACTAAGTTTCGTACTTTTGGCATTTATTTGGTTTCATTTTCCGTTGATTTGATTTGATATGGATCGATGACCATTTTCCTTAGCTTCTCTTTCTAGCTTTTGTTAGATAAGATTGCAAAATATGGCTTGAATTGTCTAAATTGCTAGTGTCTGGAGTTTGAACATGTGGGATATATTTGTTTTCTGATTTTTCGGATCTATGTATCTACTGCAGAAATCTAATGTTCACAAGAAGAAGTTCAGAAGAATGAGGGAAAAACAAGATTTATTGTGTAATGTGAATGCTTTCGCAGCTAACATGTTTACCGTATTGTTTTGTATGCATTTGTTGCTCTTCTCTTTTGTTATTTTGAGCTTCTTGAAGAATACTCACAAACCAACTTATGTGATTTTAAGTAACGTTTTAGCTAGTCCCTACTGAAAACAGTATTATTCAGAATTGGAAATGCTAGTGCGTTGTTTTGGTTTCTGTCTCTTGTGCGCACAAGTGACTTTTAGTGTTTCTTGAGGCTCTTTCTATGAAGGTGCTTTTGTTTATATGTCATTGTGGGATTTTCAATGTAAAAGCTCTCAGAGCTGCGGTTAACATTTTGATTCCAGAGTTGGCATGATGTGTTTGATGATGATGAGCCCTCCTCATGCTGCACATTTTTACCTGAACTAGGAGATATCTTGCAAGGGACTGTAAAGAAAATACCGGGTTACCATTTTTTCCAGCCAAAGTCTGATGACGAGAAGCCGTTTTTCCAGAAAGATGATCTCACCAAGATAGCTGTTGGAGTTGTTGTGCGGTTTGTGGTGTTGAGTCGTCCCAAATTAAGCCAAAGCTGTAGTCTTTTGATACTTTTTGGTTTTTGGTTAATCTCAGTCTCACTGGATTCTTCCTTGTTAGTCCTTTCGTATAGGACTATCAATCTGATCAAATAAAATATGAATCATATGATAAAATGAATGAATGAATCAATTGTCTTTGTCAGATTTATATATAATTGCTTTTGTTTATGTTTTCTTATGGAAATTTCAAAACATTCTTTTCTCACTTTTTACGGCAAATAGACGACTCTGTTACCCATGCAAATACAGTATATTTTGAGATGTTAGAAACAGACAAAAGCAGAGCGATGGCTACTAGAGTAAACAAAAGGGGGTAGTATATTACACAGACAAAGTAAAAGGAGGTGAGACAAGTCTTAGATATGTAACTATTTTCCAAAGATAGATTTGAGAATTTATGAAATTTTCTCAATTTATAAGAATGTCTTTTTAAAACAATATAATTTTCTTGAAAAAAATTCTGGAAAACCTTATTAAAAATTTAGAAAAGCTTCCTAAATTTGGTTTTTTTAATCAACTAATAATTAACGTACAATTTAGGATGATATTCCTAAATTAGTATGAATTTTTCCTAAACATTCCAAAACCAACAGTTCTAGATATCTAAAAATACTCATACAAATTTTAGTAAGATCTTCCCCCAAATTTATAATGTTTTTTCAATATTTAAGAATGTCTTTTTAGAAAATATAAAAACTTTTTAAAATTTCAGGAAAGCCTTCCAGAAAGTTTAGAAAAGCCTCATAAATTAAAAATGTCTTTTCTAGAAAATATAAAAACTTTTTAAAATTTCCGGAAAGCTTTCCTGAAAGCTTAGAAAGCTTCCTAATTTTTTTTTTTTTTATCATCTAGTAATTAACATACAATTTAGGATGATCTTCCTAAATTAGTATGAATCCTTAATAAAAATTCAAAAAAAAACTTCATAAATTCTAAAACCAACATTTCTAGATATCTAAAAATACTCATACAAATTTTATTAAGACCTTCCATAAAAAATTATAATGTTTTTTTTTCAATATTTAAGAATGTCTTGTCTTTTTTAGAAAATTTAAAAAAGCTTTCTAAATTAAAGAATGTCTTTAAATGATGTTATGAATGAAAAAAAAAAGTTTAGGCAATCCTTCTACGAAATTGGTCGAGAGAAAAGTTGGATTGAAAAAATATTGTGTACAACGAGAAGACAACGGAACACATCTCGATCCGATCCGATCCGGTCGCTGGTGGTGATGGGAACAACAGATCCGACCCAAGATGTTCCTCCTGACAACTCATTGACGAACTCAATCAACAATTCCCCCAGTAAATCCAAACAGCAATCCTGGAGCTCGATGATAACTGGTAAATCTATCTCTTCCTTCAAGACAAATGTTGATCTTGTTGATGGCGTTGCCCGTGCTTCAATACCTCCGGAATTAAGGGAAAATTCTACACCGCTATGGACCAACTATGTGATTGGGCATTTCATTGGAGAGGCACCTCATATAGGTAAAGTCCATGCCACGGTAAACAGAATCTGGTCCTCAGCAAACAGAGACTCGAAGATTGATGCTCAGTTCTTAATCCCTAAATCGGTTCTCTTCCGGATAGATGACCAAATCATGAGAGAGAGAGTCCTGCGAAGACACTCCGCTAGTCGTTCAAGAATGGTCTCCAAAAACAACAAATCTGAAACCTGACCTGACTTCGATGCCAATGTGGGTGGATCTGAAAGATGTTCCTGATCATCTTTTCACGGAACCTGGTCTACACTTCTTGGGAGATATTGTGGGAAAGTTCCAGAAATTACATCCAACCACGACCAGATGCATCAGGTTAGATGTTGCAAGAATTATGGTGGTCGTTAACCTTGAAAAACAACTCCCCACGCCTATTGCCCTGGAAGGTGAAGAATCTATGATACGAGTTCTTTACCCATGGTTACCTATGCGATGCACAAAGTGTAACATATGGGGACATACTGAGAAAGAATGTGCACAAATGAGACCAAGCTCTCCAGAGTTACAGCGGCAAGAAAATGAATCAGAAGTTAAGGAGGGAAAAGAGGAGAAAGAAGTAAACTCAGATAACGACAAGAGAAAAACTGGGAATTCGGAAATGATCACAAAGTCTCCAGTGGAATTGGATACGGTTCAAGCTGATGAGCAGACTTCAACTACTGAGCAAAAGCAGATTGTAACAGATACAGAAAGTGAAACGAACTGGAATACGGTAAAGGGGAAATCAGACAGAAACTCACCCAACAAGGAAAAACTTGTGCAAGAGAAAATCAACAGCCCAAAGGAGGACAATCAAGACGTAAATATCGCCTCACCGTCTCGATTTTCCATTCTCCTAGATGGTCAAGAGGAAGATGAGGACCAAGAAGAAGGTGAAATAAGACTAAATTCAGATGATCATGGAACTGAACAAGTTTCGCTTGAGTCCTTAGAAATTCCACCTATAAAAACAAAGAACGGAACATCAACAACGACAAGGAACTCCCAGCGTCGGCAAGCTAATGCAGCAACACAAAAAGACCAAGCTCATGTCGGACAAAACAAAGAAGTCCTCCTCACGGAGGAACTGATCATCATGACGTCCTTTTTTGCGTGGAATACCCGTGGATTCAACAAAAAGCGCAAACAAAATACGGTACGTTCTTGGATACTAGATTCACGCCCTACCTTTGGCTGTTTGTTGGAGACAAGAGTAAAGGAAGGACTGAGTGTTCAATTCATCTCTCGAGTTTTTGAGGGATGGCATTATGAAACAAACTACGAACATCACAGATTAGGAAAAGTTTGGCTTGTTTGGAATGACGATGTCAAGGTCACAGTTCTGAACAAAAGCGCGCAGATGATTACAGTGGGAATGGAAACAATCTGTGGGGAAACCTTCATTTGCTCAAGTATTTATGCCTCCAATTTCAGAGCGGATCGGCAAATACTTTGGGATGAGATTAGGCAAATAAAGAATCAGTATAACACCACAACAATTCCCTGGATCCTCATGGGAGACTTCAACATTTTCCTGGCCTCAGAAGAGCACTCTCGGGTGGTAAATAGTCGGGGAGATCAGTCAGGCATGGTAGACTTCCAAAATCTCATACATGATTGTGAACTTCTGGACTTAAGTAGTGTAGGTCCGAAGTTTACCTGGTGGAACCATCGAGATAGTGATCCCATCAGTAAGAAGCTTGACAGAGATCTCGTCAGTGGCTCTTGGAATTCATTGTTTCCGGATTCATTCTCAAGTGTGGAAACCAACGGAATATCTGATCACACCAGGTATGTGGTTAAAATGACCAACAATGTTATCCATAAAAAGAAGAGGCACTTTCAGTTCTTCAACTATTTAACAAAGCATCCCTTGTTTATGGATATTGTTGGTAACTACTGGAATTCAACTCAAAAGCTGTACCACTCTCGATCAGCGGTCTATCTCTTTCACAAGAAGCTCAAAGCATTAAAGGCCACACTCAGAGCCCTATATAAGGAGAGGTACGGAGACATAACACAGCGAACCCAGATTGCTTTTAAAGTTCTACTTGAGAGACAGAGACAAGCCCTTGAAGATCCGAATGCTGATACCTTCGCTGCAGAAGCCACGGCAGCACAAGAATGGAATCATTACGCAGATATTGAGGAAGATTTTTTTCAGACAGAAGTCACGTATAAACTGGCTGCGACTTGGTGATCACAACACTGGTTTTTTTCACAAGGCAGTGCAGGCAAGGAGAGCACAAAACTCTATAAGAGCAATCACAACGGCTTCAGGCATCACTCTCACGGACCCAACAGACATAAAGGCTGAAGCAGTGGACTACTTCAGGATGTTTCTTCAGCAAAACGATGAGAGAGAACAAACTGACGAAGGGGAGGCAATTGAGAACCTGATAGATTACCGATGCTCTGATACTACGAAAGATGAGCTAACTAGTGAAGTGTCCGAGGAAGAAATAAAGAGAGCATTGCTATCAATGCCATCAGGTAAAACACAGGGTCCGGATGGATACACAAAGGAGTTCTTCGTTGCTGCATGGCCAATTATCGGACAGGACTTCATCATTGCTGTTCAGTCATATTTTCATACGAGTTTCATGCCTCATGGTGCAAATGCAACAGTTCTAACACTGATACCAAAGAAAACAGAAGCACTAACGATGAAGGACTATCGGCCCATTGCTTGTTGTAACACTATGTACAAGGTCATATCTAAGATTCTGGCATCGAGGCTAAAGGCTATACTCCCCCAAGCTATACAACCAAACCAAAGTGCCTTAATCAAGGGACGACTACTGCTGGAAAACGTGCTGCTGGCAACTGAATTGGTCAAAGGATACCATAAAGAAAAAACTGCTACTCGGTGCTCTCTGAAAATTGATATTGCAAAAGCTTTCGATACGGTCAAATGGGAGTTCATTCTGTCTACTCTCCATTCAATGGGGATTCCGGATATCTTTGTCAGTTGGATCAGAGGATGCATCTCCACAGCAGCTTTCTCGGTAAATGTCAATGGGGAACTGGAGGGGTTTTTCAATAGCAACAGAGGACTAAGACAAGGCTGCTCTCTCTCACCGACTCTTTTTGTTATCGCCATTAATGTCCTCAGTCACCGACTCAACAAAGCGGCACAACAAGGAAAATTTGGCTATCATCCAAAATGCAAAGATGCTGCTGTAACACACCTGAGTTTTGCAGACGACATGATCATTTTTACAAATGGAACGGCCTCATCAATAGCAGGTATCATCCAAACTCTCCATGTCTTTGAAAAGGAATCCGGTTTGGCCATCAACCTTAGCAAATCGGCGTTATATATGGGGGGGAAACCGAATCAACAAACTTCAGATAGAGCGACTGATTTGAATCTCCCAATTGAGCAGCTCCCCATCAAATATCTAGGATTACCATTAACTACAAAGAAGATGTCTCGACTTGACTACGAGTCATTGATTGATAGAATCCGATCCAGATTACTTGCTTGGTCAAACAAATCATTGTCTTATGCAGGACGGTTGCAACTAATCTCCTCAGTTATTGCCAGTATCACCAACTTCTGGTGTTCAGCGTTTCGACTCCCTAATTCGTGTTTAGAGACAATTGAGCGAATGTGTGCTGCATTTCTCTGGTCTGGTTCACCGCATATAACTACAAAATCTAAAGTTTCATGGGCTGATGTTTGCACTCCTAAGAGTGAAGGAGGACTTTGTATACGCAGACTGAAAGACACAGCAACGGTATTATGATGAAACTAATTTGGAGACTTCTCAATAACGAGACTTCACTCTGGGTCGACTGGGTGAAAAGATACTTGCTAAGGGGAGCCTCGTTATGGGATATCCAGACAAAAACAACAAGAGGATCATGGATGTGGACTAAGATGCTAAAGAAAAGAGATTTGGCAATCCGGTTTCTAAAGTATGAAATAGGAGACGGCGAGAGAACTTTCTTTTGGTTCGACAGTTGGTTGCAGGAGGGGACTTTAAAACAAGCTCTCGGAGACCCGGGACTGAGATGTCTAGGGATTGAACGAAAAGCAAAAGTTGCGGATGTGGGAAATGGTGGTCAATGGAGATTACAACATCGACGTGGAAACTTGGCTTACTGGACACGGTTCAACCTCCATCTACTTCTGCAGGACCTGATTGGATTCTCTGGGATCAGGGTCAGGGAAAATTCGCAAACAAATTCGTCTCATCTCGGACATGGTACCAAATTCGTGAAGCAAAACATCCGGTTAGATGGTCTCGTTTGGTCTGGTCTCTCAGGCAATCCCACGACATGCTTTTATACTCTGGTTGGCATTTCTTAACAGGCTATCAACAGGAGCAAGAACATCGGAATGGGGCCACACAAGGTCATGTATTTTCTGCGGAGAAATAAATGAAACAAGGGACCATCTTTTTTCCGCCTGTCCGTACACTTATACTCTATGGACAGCGCTTACTACCAATCTCCTTGGACGCAGGACAACACCAGATTGGTCAGGTACAATAAACTCTTTGTTGCACGACAGGCTCACAAAGGTCGATGCTCTTCTCGTCTGTATGACCTTTCAAACGACTGTCTATTGGATATGGAGAGAGCGGAATGGAAGGATACATAACTCCCAAATGCATGCGCCACTTTATTTCGCTCGACTAGTGCACAAGGACATTAAAAATAGACTTCAAGCTCTAAGAAACGAAGATCAACCCGCTCGTGATGAGGCTATCATAAGATGAAATGAGACACCTACTCTATATTAGGAAGCTCAAAAATGTGGTTTGAAACATTTCATTTTCTGTTTTGAACTTTAAACTTACGTATTTCTTGTGATTTGTGGTTTTAATCATGAGATTGTAACCTTTTTTTTCGTTGATAAATAAATTTAACATTTCAAAAAAAAAAAAAGAATGTCTTTTTTAGAAAATTTAAAAACTTTTTAAGATTTCAGGAAAGCCTTCCTGAAAATTTAGAAATGCTTCCTAAATTTGTTTTTTTATCAACTAGTAATTAACATACAATTTAGGATGATCTTCCTAAATTAGTATGAATCTTTGCTAAACATTTAAAAAAACTTTATAAATTCCAAAATCAACATTTCTGATATCTAAAAAATACTCATAAAATTTTTAGTATTATCTTCCTCAAAGTTTATAATTTTTTTTTCAATATTTAAGAATGTCTTTTTAGAAAATATAAATTTTAAAAAAAATTCAGGAAAGTCTTCCTGAAAGTTTAGAATAGCTTCCTAAATTTTTTTTTTATAAACTAGTATATTAACATAAAATATGGGATTGTCTTCCTAAATTTCTATGATTCTTCCCTAAAATTTCAATTGAAACAGTAACACAATTTTAGGAAAATCTTCCTGAATGGTATGATCAATTCATATTACATGGTATTAATTTTTTTTTAAAAAAAAATTTCTTTTTTGCATGTTAGTGGAACCGAAACTTGACAAATGGGCCGTAAAGAGGCATATTTTGGTTGAGTGTAACTACAATAATACTTTGAAAGTTATTGTACACTATGTATAATAAAACTGCCTTAGACGTTTTTAGGAAACAATAATAAGATTTTAGGAAGGCCTTCAGAAATGATTACATTTTGAAGAGTTAGTACAGAGTTGATACATATTATCTAGAAAATAGCTTATATAAACTAAAAATCAAGACCAACTCCAAAGTAAAAAGTAAATACTCTATTTTGAATGAATGAATAAAAATTCAGGAAAGTCATTCTAAAACATATGAAAAGCTTCGTAAAACATAAATTAAAATAAAGTCTCATTCACCCAGACAAACAAATAATAATACGAGACGTTAGCCAGAAAAGGGACTTTTAGAACTTTTCTTGCAGAAAAATTGATCTTCAGTGCTTGGTGTACTTAACATTAGTGAATTTACACAAAAAGCCCTCATTAACTCAACTCTCTCCCTCTCTCTCTTTTGTTTTCTCTCTTTCTTTTTCTCTGTCGCTCTCTCTCTCCCTGTCTCTCTCTTCTTTTTTTTCTCTCTCTCTCTCTCCCTGTCTCTCTTTTTTTCTCTCTCTCTTTCTTTCTCTCTCCTCACTCTCTCTCTCTCTCTCTCTCTCTCTGTCCGATCTGAAAATTTGGAGTCTCAAATTTGGATCTGAAAATTTGATAGAATGGAGGAATTGCAGGGTCGTGGTCGTACACAATCGATGGGTGTGTTGTTTGACAGATACAGATCTGTATTTCAGATTCTGGAAAGAGATTGAAAAGAAGAAGATAATTTAATCGTGGACAGACAAAAATCTGAACACAAATTTTATGTACGAACAAACATGTGTTTGAGATTAGTTTGGATCTGGAAATTTGTTAGAATGGACGAATTGCAGTTGCGTGGACGTACACGACAGGAGAAGTGGGTATGGAACATGGACGAAATGAGGGTGTCGAAACAAAAATGGATGAACAATGTCTTTTGATACGTATACACCCAAATACCCGTAAGTGTGGACGTGGATTGACGTAGAGTTTAACTGTAGAAGGATATTGTTCGAATGTGTGTGGTCGAACATTCGTACATCTGAAGTTTAAGTGTGGATGTACATTGAAAGATATGTGTGTGGTTGTAACATTAAATATAAGACGTTATCGTGGACGAACAATGGATGTCTCTCTCAGTTAGCTTTGATGTATTTATAATTTTACGTGTTCGAACACGATAAGTCTGTATGATTAATTGTGTTTTGTTGTATTTTTCGTGTTCGAACACGATAAGTCTGTATGAGAAGTGGAAGAATAAAGCTTTTCATTTAATAAACATTGTTCGACCATGACGAAAAAAGCTTCTTCGACGTGCATCAAGAAAAAAGCAAGTTCGACGTGCATCAAGTACGATGTGGTTGTCCACCGAAATCAATAGTGTTGTACGGATCTGAAAGCTTCTTCTTCTTCGTGTTCTTCCATAACCATCCTGGGTAGCTTCTTCTTCTCTCTCTCTCTCTTTCTCTGTCTTTATCTGTCTCTCTCTCTCTCAAACCCTCGCTCTCTCTCTCTCTCTCTCTCTCTCCCCCGATCTCTCTCTCTCTCTCTCTTCCATGACCATCCTGGGTAGCTTCTTCTTCTTCTTCAACAGATTCTTCAGATCCAAAACCTCCTTTAACTCTCTCTCTCTTGTTCTCTCTCTCTCTCTCTCTCTCGATCGACAAGTCTCGTTAGTTAAGGGTAAAAGAGGTATGAAATTTGGATTGTTGGTCACAAAGTCACCCTTCACACCAAAGTATGTTTTTTTGAAACATAAAGTTGAAAAGGTGTGCTCAAGGGTAATTATCTCTAATAATAATGCAATCCACAACACAATGAGATTTGTAACAAGCAAATTAAGTGATATCAAGTCAGAGTATCAAAAAAGCTTCAAGTGTTATCTTGAATTACATGGTAAAGTTTAGAATGTCTATCTCAATATTTAAGAATGTCTTCCTGAATTTAATTCAGGAAATTCAGAAAGGTCTTCCTGAAAATCTAAATAGAACATATAATTTAGGATGGTCTTCCTGAATTTGTAAAAACTTTCCTAGAAATACAAAAAAACATTCATAAATTTGATAAAAGCTTAAATGAGTGCACATACTCATCCAAGAGAAAAACAAGCTTCCCTTTTTATTGCATTTTACGAACCAAACATTTCAAAAAAAAAAATTAGATAACATTCAGCTAAAGAGATGAACTTTCAATCTCACACATAAATTTTTTAAAGACTGTGTTCTTTCCATAGATGATGTCGTAGCATCCGCATAACAAGAGTTACGCTCCAAGCAACAGCTCCAGCAAATGCACCCTGCAATAACAATAACATCAGTTTAAGCTCAGACACGGTGGAGGCTCAAACCAAATTCATTCTGAAACATCTAGTTACCTATCTCTGAATCTGACGTGATGTTCTTCAGGCACTTGTGCAATCAGCTTCGTCTTGAGACCATCACCTAATTCCTCTGTCACAACAGAAAGAGCATTAACAATCTAACACACCAATACTACTACAGAAAGAGCATTTCATCCTATCAAAGAGATGGGAAGAGTGTGGAAGCAGCATCCGTTCTGGAAACGTTGCATCCCAGATGATGCTGTTATTGGAGGAAGTGAAGAGAACTACGTGAAGGAGGTTTAAAATCCAAGAAAAGTCTAGGCATTGGTTTTGCTTAGCCGCTGGTGTTTGGTTGCAAAAAAAATGTGAGTTTCTGCGGCCGAGAGGAAAAGAAGAAGAAGAAGAATGGAAACTGTCGACAAAAAAAATTCTTAAAATGTTAAATTCTTTTACCTGATTCATTCCAAATAAATCCAAGCAGAGTTTTTTTAATACGCATCCTGTGGAGTTTGTTTTTCTATTCCATTTAACTGTCAAATGAAATTAGGTGCAAACAAAATGCCATAAACACTTCACCAAGCACAATAATGCCAAGTATAAGCAAAGAAGCCTACATAGTACATATATATATATACATTTGATTTTCAGAAGAAGCTGAAGAGCGAGACTTTTCTATTAGTAAAAATCTTTACACATTTGGTAACAAACGGATGCGGAAAATCAGAACTCAAGAGATTGTTTACATAATAGACAATGTGTTGAGAAATACAATACCAGTGGAGATGACTAAGCAACAGAAATTGAGGTCAAGCGACCATCAATGTACTCCTTAAGCTTGGCCTTTGTGATAGCACCTTCCCATCTGCTACCTGGAACTTCCTTCCTGTCCTTGAACGATTCATTTAACAATCAGAACTCAGAAATAAAATTGTATTATTTGAAACCTATAGCTAATATCATCATCAAATCATCTCGTTGCTTTAGAGAATCGTAAGCTGTTGTCAAAGCTAGCTACTTGGATCATGTTTGAATCCTGGATTGCTTAAGTATTTTTTTCAATGTCACCACCCCAGAACGAAAGCATCATACTCGACAGTCGACACTAGGCCTGGGCAAAAAAACCGAACCCGAAAAACCGAACCGAACCCGAACCGAAAAAGTAGAACCGAACCCGAACCGAAATTCGTAAAATACCCGAACGGGTCCTAAATTTCAATATCCGAAAACCCGAACCCGAACCCGACCCGAACCGGGAACCGAATGGGTACCCGAAATAACCGAAATACAATTATATACCTAAAATATTAATAATATCTAGATTTGATATAGCTTATTTATCATAATTATAATTATAAATCCAAATATATGAATTACTTTTAGATAAAAATAACTAAAATATCAAAAATAAATAGAATATATGAAATTTTTAGTTATATTTGTCAAATTTAATTGATTTATATTTAAATTTAACTAATTTTTATTTTCTTCTTATAAATATTCGGGTACCCGACCCGAACCCGAATAGAACCGAACCGAACCGAACCCGAACCGAAATTCTAAAATACCCGAATGGGTCCTAAATCTTTAAACCGAAAACCCGAAAACCCGAATGGACCGACCCGAACCCGAACGGGTACCCGAACACCCAGGCCTAGTCGACACCAATCCATGTGAATTCGTTATGAACCAATATTCTTGAAAAACGTTTGTGTTACCATGTCCAATCAAACCACAACCTAATAGGATCTACATAGATCGCCTAACAATCAGCTTGAATTACATCAGAATCATCAGATCCCGACTTTCAAAACAACAGATCCATCGATTGAATTGCCAATTAATTAGGGAAAAGAGAGAGAGATAAAGAGAAGCGTACGAGTAAGTTCCGATGACGAGAGCGAGGAGGAGAATAGTGCTGATCTAATTCTCAGAGATTGTGGTTTATCTTCTCCGGCAGATCTTCCCAGATACCAGTCGTCTCACGCCGGAGTTGATTCCAAACTTTAGATTAGATGTCGACAACGAGAGAGCTCGAAACAATCAACAAATTCACTAATTTAGATCATGGTATAATGGTCATTAATAACTTAATGAATGTTATGTTGGGAAGTTTACATCCCGTATGCTAGTATTGATTTGAGATTCTTTAGAATTTGAGATTCCTTCCTCCGATAGTATTATCCGTTTCTTATTAGGGATCCGTTCACTCTTTTCTGTTTTTTTTTTTCATGCTCATTCCAGCCATTTTCTTGTTAAACCAATAGGTTTCATACAACTTATGCTCTTTGAATTTCCCCATAGCATGATCTGTTAGTTCAATAATGAAATGTTAATCTGTACCAATTTTTTTTTCTGTCTCGTCTACTAGCATCAATGGAGGAATAAATTGGTTTGTGAACAAAATCAAAGGCCACTTTTGTTTTGGTTATACTCATTTCTTATTGTTATATTTGACATTCAAGGAGCCACATCGTTCCTTTCAAATCCAAATTCCAACAATTGTAACCTTTGTTATTAGGGATAAATGCAGAAGCCATTGCCCCGAGTTACCGAGTTTGATTTGCCTATGTTCTCTATTTTGATTGTATACATCGTGTCCTTTATAATTTTGATGGAGAAATCATGTTTATATTGAAATTTGAAAGGTTTATTTTGCTTCCTTTTTCAAGTTTATCGTGATGGCTTCTTTTGCAGGAGATAGTAATGCCAAATATTTGTTAAAAAATAATTTCAAGAAGAAGTGGAGAAGAAAGAAGACAAAGAAGTTCAAGAAATTGGCATTGTGGATACACTAGATGATGATTGCAGATTTTCAAGTCTCGGGTTGATTTCTAAGCATCACTTAATTATAGATTAATGTGAATGATTAAATTTTGGATTGTGTTTACTATGGACAGAGCTCACCAAGAAGCCATTCTCAAGGTCTATTGTTGGTGCTACCTTGGAAGTGATTCAGAAGAAGAGGGCTGAGAAGCCAGAAGTTCGTGATGCAGAAAGAGAAGCTGCTCTTCGTGATATCAAGGAAAGAATCAAGAAGACCAAAGATGAGAAGAAAGCAAAGAAGGCTGAATGTGCTTCAAAGCAACAGAAGGTTCAGG
Source organism: Isatis tinctoria (assembly GCA_010577795.1). NCBI lineage: Eukaryota > Viridiplantae > Streptophyta > Magnoliopsida > Brassicales > Brassicaceae > Isatis > Isatis tinctoria. The sequence goes on from VHIU01000201.1 coordinate 33,650, forward strand.
CAAAGGTCCCCAAGGCTGCTGCAAGGGAGGTCCTAGGTTGGGAAGTGGTGGTGGCAAACGCTGAAGAGCCCATAACTATCCCTTTTCACTTTGTGTTTTCTGCTAGTGGGCTAATTTTTTGTTAGTTAATGTTGATTTATGAATATTCTGCAGAACGTAAACTTTTTGTTATTGTCGTTCGTCTCTTACTTTCTGCAAATTTTATAATCTCAGACTTGAGAATTCAAAAAATCCGGCATATCAATCTCTTTTTAAAACAACATAAAGCTTTCTAAAATTTAGGAAAGTCTTCCTAAAATTTTAAAAAAGCTTCATAAAATTGATATTTGAACAACTTGTCTTCATGTGAGAATGTCCCTATATCTACTAGGTCTAACTAGTTAAAATTAAAAAAAAATCAGCATAACAATCATTTTTTAAACAACAAAAAACCTTTTAGAATTTTAGGTAATCATTTCCTAAACATTTACAAAACCTTCCTAAATTTGTATTTGATGGATATGTATAGTGAAAGGTGGCTCATTTGATGAAGTTTTTTGAATTCATATCATTAGCTTTTCTTTTGCTTGGATTAGTTTGGTTTATGCGGTTTGTTCAGTTCTGAAAGGATATAATTCAGTTGCAGTTTTTAAAATTTCAAGAATATTTTGGAAGGTCTTCATAATTTGTATGAATATTTCCTAAAAATTCAAGAAAGTTAAAAAATACCAAAACTGTCATTTCTAGTTATAAAAAAAAAATCATACAAATTTTAGTATGATCTTTCTAAAAGTTTATAGTGTCTTTTTTAATATTTAAAAAAGTCTTTTTAAAATAATATAATTTTTAAAAATATTTCAGAAAAGCCTTCTTAAACGTTTAGAAAATCTTCCTAAATTTGTTTTTGATCAACTATTAACATACAATTTAGGATGATCTTCCTAAATTTGTATAAATCTTTCCTAAAAATTCAAGAAAACTTCATAAACTCCAAAACTTACATTTATAGATATCTAAAAATACTCATACAAACATTAGTAATATCTTCCTAAATGTTTTCCTCAATCTCTAAGAATGTATTTTAAAACAATAGAAAAGCTTTTTAAAATTTCAGAAAAGTCTTTCTAAAAGTTTAGAATTTTTTTCTAAATTTACTTTTTACCAACTAGTAATTAACATACAATTAAGGATAATCTTCCTAAATTTGTATGAATCTTCCTAAAAAATCAAGAAAGCTTCATAAATTCCAAAACTAACATTTCTGATATCTAAAAATACTCAGACAAATTTAGTAAGATCTTCTTAAAAGTTTATAATGTATTTCTCATTCTCTAATAATGTCCTTTAAAACAATTTTAGGAAACAGACTTAGATAACAACTATAGATATATATAATAAAACAGCCTTAGACGTTTTAGGAACAATAATAAGAGTTTAGGAAGTCCTTCCTGAATGGTTACATTTTGAAGATTTAATACAGATTTGATACATATTATCTAGAAAATAGCTCATATAAAGTAAAAACCAACACCAACTCCAATGTAAAAAGTGAATACTCTATTTTGAATGAATGAATATAAATTCAGGAAAGACTTTCTAAAACATATGAAAAGCTTCCTAAAACATAAATTAAAATAAAGTCTCATTCACCTAGAGCAACAAATAATAATAATGCAATCCACAAGACAATGAGATTTGTAACAAGCAAATTAATTGATATCAAGTCAGAGTATAAAAACGATAAAAAAAGCTTCAAGAGTTATATTGAATTACATGGTAAAGTTTAAAATGTCTATCTCAATCTTAAGAATGTCTTCCTAAATTTAATTTAGGAAGGACTTCCTGAATATCTAAATATAACATATAATTTAGGATGGTCTTCCTGAATTTGTAAAAACTTTCCTAAAAATACAAAAGAAACTTCATAAATTCCATAAAATCTTAAATGAATGCACATACTCATCCGAAAGAAAAACAAGCTTCCCTTTTTATTGCATTTTACGAACCCAAACATGTCAAACAAATTTTAGATAACATTCAGCTAAAGAGATAAACTTTCTGTCTCACACATAAATTTTTAAAAAGTGTGTTCTTTCCAAGCAACAGCTCCAGCAAATGCATCCTGCAATAACTATAACATCAGTTTAAGCTCAGACTCGGTTGAGGCTCAAACCAAATTCACTCTGAAACATCTAGTTACCTATCTCTGAATCTGACGTGATGTTCTTCAGACACTTGTGCAATCAGCTTTGTCTTGAGACCATCATCTAATTTCTCTGTCACAACCCATTCTTGTACTCTTCAACGGTAAACAAAGTCAGGATATTAAAATTATAGAGAAATCTTCGAAGAACAATAACACAGCAAGCACCACTACACGAGGACGTAGCAGCTTGGGCTCTTAGAAGAATTGATGTGTGTATATATATATATATATATATATATATATATATATATATATACTTGACTCGCACCTTCAATGGCCTGCAAAGCGTCCTGGAAGAACATCTGGTACGCCTTCCTTGAGTTGGAACGCAGCAACTTTAAGAGAGAGCCAACAGTGTCAAGTATTACTCCATGCCCAGGACTGGAATTGGTTAACAAGAGAAAGCGTTAATGCGAAACTGGCTAGAGGGGAAGTAGGGAGAGACCCAATCTCTGGCTAATCAAACAACTTACACAAACTCTGGCTCTGCAAAGAAGGGCAAAATATGAGCAATCACAGGGAAAACAGCAGCAGGGTTCCTGTGATAGAAAACTCCTGGAAGATTCCTTGCTGTGTGACCAACAAGCCATCAATTACCGTCGTCTTGATAGGAATCCTAGGAAGCTACGTGAACAAGTTAGAGAACAGAGCATCTATTAGATAAGCTCATCATCCAATAGAGACTAATCACATGTCCATCATTTACTTTCGGCTAATAAACATCCCTATAATATTGATCTAAACCCACAAATAGAAAGAGACGCAATAAAAGCTTGAATATTCAGACAGAACTGCACTCATAGCGTTAACAAACTGTGAGTTACGAACAAAGAAGATATTAGACTCACTTGATTATCCTGCGGCTTCTTCTTGTAAAAGCGAGAAGACGAGGTTCCAACACGAAATAACTCATGTGAATGTAAGATCTCAGCTCCTACAAGCGTTCCTGAGGATTGAGCCTTCACGTGACCAAAGACGGTGAAGGGTCATTCATTGAGTAACTAACCGGAACCGGTACAACTACACCGGTAACGAGACTCGAGCATCTTCACGTCCTCGTGCCGCTTGAGGCGTTGATGTCGTGCAGAGTTGTACGGCCATCGATTTCGCGATAACGACATATATATTTCTGACACATCACATGACAAGGATTCGTTTAACAATCAGAACTAAGAAATAAAATTGTATTATTTGAAACCTGTAGCTAATATCATCATCAAATCATACTTCGTATATGAGGGACTCATTGCTTTGGAGAATCATAAGCAGTTGTCAAAGCTAGCTACTTGGATCATCTTTGAATTTGGATTGCTTAAGTATTTTGTTCGCTGTCACCACCACAGAACGAAAGCGTCATATTTGACACCAATCCATGCCAATTGATTAGGGAAAGAGAGAGAGATCGAGAGAAGCGTACGAGTAGGTTCAGACGGAGCGAGGAGGAGAATAGTGCTGATCCAATTCTCAGAGACCTTGTGGTGGATCTTCTCCGGCAGATCTTTCCAGAGACCAGTCGTCCGTCGCCGATTTCAAGCCGTAGTTGATTCCAAACTTTCGATGTCGACCACGCCATTTTTTTATTTTGTTCTAATTTAGATTAGGGTATAATGGTCATTAATTTATTAATGAATGTTAAGTTGAGAAGTTTACATCCCATGTGCTAGTATGAGAAGAAAAACTTGAATCTATGGTATCTCAGACCATTTCTCAAACTTGAATATGTGTTATATCAGACAATTTCTCTTTAATTCATCACAAAGTAAATTTATTTGACGTTGACGTTGACCTTGACCTTAACGTTTGGCTTTATTTTTTTTTAATGATCCTCGTCTTCTTGTCTGTTATAATTCAGATTATATATGAATCTTGACCACCAAAAATCGAAGGCTCGTAGTGTATTCCTACTCCTATAAACGCCGATGAACCAAACCAATGATGACGCAGCGTCTTCTTCTAGCTTTTCATCTGAAGATTTCTCCGTTTCAACTGACTCTTTCATGACCCCCTCTATGGAGTTCCCAGATCGAACCAGTTTCCGAAACATGGGAGGTGAAGATGGAGACATGGATCGGATTTATCTTGTTCCCAATCCCACTGATGTTATCGTTGTTGTTGGTGGTGGTGGTGGTAAGGGAGTAAGACCACCAGGGCTTAAGCCTCCTCCGGCGAAACGACCACCTATTGATCATCAAGGCTCTTCTTGGGATTTCCTAACGCATTTCCCTCCAGGAGAGAACAAGCGTGGTCTTGAGCTTGATCTTCACAAGTTTCGGGTTCCAGATCGAACCAGTTTCCGAGTCTTCGGCGAAATGGACCGAATTTACAAGTCTATTGGTGTCTCTGGTCCTGACGATTTGGCTATTTCTTTTGACGCCTAGGAAGCTTCCAAGAAGCGTTCCTCCTCAGATTTTGACAAGTTTCAGGTCCGTAATGTGAGTGAAGCAGGTCCTAGTGGTGAAGCTAATAATAATACTGAGTGGAGCAAGCGTGGTCTTGTACGAGCACCGACGATTACGGTTAAGTCGAGAGGTTATCTTCTTCCCAATCCCACTGATGTTGTGGTTGGTGGTGGTGGTGGTGGTGGTATAAATGGAGTAAGACCACCTATTGATCATCAAGGATTATCTTGGGATATAGTTAGGCCGCCAAGTTTGTCTTCTTCTTCTGACAATGGAAGAGAGGAAGCCTTGGAAGAGGAAGTGGAAAGAGTTTTAGAAAACGAAACGATGTTTTCCTCTGACTCCTCAAGAAAAATATCAGATACTTCGCCAATTTATTCAAACGGTGGATCTATCATCACGTCATGGCAGAAGGGTAAACTTCTGGGACGAGGATCGTTTGGCTCCGTTTATGAAGGCATTTCAGCGTATGTCTTACTGGTTGCTAATGTCTGTTGAAATTAAAGTCACCTTTTAAAAAAAGAAAATAGAATTTAGTTGTGGAGAATTAAATTCTAATATGGTGAGGGATGCCAAGTTATTGAGTTGAAAAATATGGTGCAAAGGAGTTTTACATGTTTTCTGATGGATGTTTATGTTAAATATAGAGATGGGGAATTCTTTGCTGTCAAGGAAGTTTCACTACTTGAAAAGGGAATTCACGCACGGGAATGCATACAAGAACTCGAATGGGTCAGATGTGCAGCATTGTCTCATTGATCTGACAAAAGTAGGTTGCTAATCATCTTTACATTTGCCACATTATTTTTTTTTCATTTTCTATAGGAGATTGCACTACTTAGTCAGCTTCACCATCAGAATATCGTGCGACATCGTGGCACTGACAAGGTATGCTCATGTTCTTGCGTTCCTGTTCCCAGTTTTAGCTTTCTATGCATTTCTTTTCTCAATCAATAACTTGTAATATATAATGCCTTGCATTGTTTGCAGGATGGGTCGAATTTTTACATCTTTCTTGAGCTTGTATCCCAAGGCTCCCTTTTAACACTCTACCAAAGATACCAACTTATGGACTCCGTAGTCTCTGTGTACACTAGACAAATTCTTGATGGTTTGAAGTATCTCCACGACAAAGGTTTTATTCACGGGTAAGACTAGTAGAAACTTTTCTCAACTGTCTTTCCACAAACTCTCTCTTCGCTTACTTTTCTCATATGATGCCACAAAGGGACATCAAATGTGCAAACATATTGGTGGACGTCAGTGGAGCTGTTAAGCTTGCAGATTTTGGTTTAGCAGAGGTTCTTTTCCAATAATAGATGTTTATAGTTTTTGCTCTAAAGTAATCACTTGGTACATGGCTTACACCGTTTTCTTGATACACATGTCAATCTTGTTATTTAGGTTTCAATATTGAACGACCTTAAGTCCTGCAAGGGAACTGCATTCTGGATGGCTCCAGAGGTATATATGGTTTTGGGAGATTATCACACATATCTTTTCTACTCTTTTGATTTAGAGTAATCGTTATTGTAACTGTACGTATGTAAGTAGTAAACAAACGTAACAGATATGTTGATTTATTTCACTTTCACTGTCACAAACTTAAGTCTATGATTGATTCTAAATGGAAAACAATAATTTGATCAGGTTATTAGCCCCAAGCTAAGTGACGGGTATGGAAGTTCGGCTGATATATGGAGCCTTGGGTGCACAGTGTTGGAAATGCTGACTCGTCAGGTCCCATACTGCGGTCGAGAAAACCCCGTAAGTCGTAAAGATTTTCAAACTTTCTTTATATAAAACAGAGGAAATATACAAAATTAGAGTTACACAGAAAGTTTGGTAGAGAAAAGACTTTATGGGATTCTTTTGGAATGTACAAATTGCATTGACTTGACGAATGAGTTTTTTTTTTTTATCTTCTCCAAAATTGGACGAAGATTTGCTTCTCCATTAATATAGAATAATGGAAAATAATAGTGATGCCAATTGTGAATTTTCATAGTAAACTCAGAGTTAAAGTCAGATATGTGCAAACACGCAGGTTTGTGCCCTGTTTAAGATCGCAACAGGTGTGCTTCCGAACATACCTGATACATTATCACTAGAGGCCCGAGATTTCATAGTTAAATGTCTCAAAGTGTACCCGGGAGAGCGACCAACTGCGGCTGAGCTGCTGGACCATCCATTTGTGAGAAGAAGTCCCTTATCATCTTCGGGTTAGGGCTTGAGCACGGTGTTGGCATCTCCCCTTATCAATAAGGTCAAAGCATGTAAAGTTCAAAGGGTGTGAAACTCAACTAAAGATATGTTGACTAAAGTCTTGAGACTAAGTAATTATTAGAGTGAATATTCTGTGCAATATTTGTATATATCTGATTGTATATTTAGTCATATCTTCAGGATAGTATTGCCTTATTTATACAAGAGTATATTCTCTTGTTTGTATGTATAGATATATTGTGAACTCAATAATACAATTCATTCAATAATCTATCAAATCTCTATATGGTATCAGAGCCCGTTCCACGCATGTCCAACCCGATCCGACCCAAAGTTGGTCCAAACATCAACAATGTCCAAAATTAATGCTGTCGATCTAAGCCCGAACATTCCGAGATTAATGGCTAAAGAGCCATCATCTTGAGGGGGCGTATTAGGGCATAATGTAACACATCGGAAGCTGGAAGGGATCCTAAGTAATAAATAAGGCATAATCCACTCATTGCCAATTGGTTTTGAGTTGGAAGCTTTTTTCCAAAGCACCTTTGAGGAAGAAGTCTTCATGCGCCAACCACCGGGATTTGTTGACAAAGACGAACCCAATCATGTTTGTCGCTTGCGCAAAGCTCTTTACAGACTCAAGCAAGCCCCTCGAGCATGGTACAATGAACTTCACCGCTTTCTTCTTTAGTCTGGTTTCACCAACTCGTTGGCGGATGCCTCGCTTTTCATCTTCCATGAGAAAGGTGTCACCATCTACCTTCTGATCTACGTTGATGATATAATCATCACAGGTTCCAGCATCTCTCACGTTACCGCCTTCATCAAGCTTCTCTCTGATCGGTTCTCCCTTAAAGATCTTGGTGAACTCTCCTACTTCCTTGGAATCGAGGGTACACGCTCCTCCACAGGCCTGCTCGTCACTCTGAGAAAATACATCATTGATCTCTTATGAGATGTTCACATGGAAAATGTGAAGCCAGTGGCAACTCCGCTGTGCTCCGCGACTCCACTCCCCCTTCTTGGTGGCACGCCTCTCACCAGTCCAACGGAATATCGCGAAATCGTGGCAGTTTGCAGTATCTCTCCCTCACTCGGCCTGACGTCTCCTTTGCCGTCACCAAACTATCGCAATTCATGCATCAGCCCACCTCTGATCATTGGACATCCGCCAGACATGTTCTTTGATACTTGGCTGGTACAGCTAATGCTGGAGTCTTCCTTCATCACTCCAACACACTCTCTCTCCACGCGTTCTCTGACATGGACTGGGACGGTGATCGTGACGATTACACCTCAACAGAAACCCACATTGTCTTCCTTGGCCAACATCCCATCTCGTGGTCCACCAAGAAACAAAAAGGCGAAAACTTGATACCTTGTGAATGTGTAACGTTGGTATATACGAACTAGAACCCAGATCGTATAACTCTAATATAGAAAACCTCCGAAGAAAGATCAGGCAATAGCTTAGAAATCGAGCGTATCCGGAGAATCGTAAGCAACAGATTCCGGCGAGCGAGGGGTTTGTTTGGGAAGGAGGCACCTGGATCAAGCGGCGGTTAAGCCGGTGGCAATAGTGTAAATCTGACGCCGAGAATTTTCAGTGTTTATAAGGCCTATTATTCTGACGAATATATAGTACCCTAATCTTGTAAAAATCAATTTTTTTTTCTCATACTCTCACATAATTTCTATACAATCATGAAATTTATATTTTTTTATTTGAGACATGATTTCAAAAGCTCTTATTGGTGAAAATCAAAACTACTATATCCCAAAAAAAAAAGTTTTCCACCCTTCACACCTTTAACAAATTGTGATATTACAAAATTAGACATCGCCTAATTTAAAAATCAATTGAAATTCGTAAAAAAAAAACGCGAACACAAGTTTAGATTGTTCAAAATGCAGATTCATTTCGTCTACTCGATTTATCTTCCACCCCAATGCTTGTATTGGTGTTTATCCTAACGAGAAAAGCAATTGAGTTTTGTTGAAGAGAACCAAACATGAGATTGAGCCATTAATATTAGGGTTTTCTACAAAAAAAAATTTTTCTCCGTTTCTTTTTGCAATTTTACCCTTGACTTGGTAAAAATGCAAATCAAACCTATGAAGTCTCAGTCAAACCGCAATATAACTCTTCTTTGTATCGATGATGTGGTAATGTCGATCACCCTTTAAAATAAAACGTAGAGTTTTAGTTTTAGAAAAAAACGACAAAAAAATTGTAACTCAATGTGCCGCTTTCAACCAAAAAGAGTGAGACGACTTGAGTTTCCTCTATCCCTAAATTGAATTGGGAGAAATCATTAAGGTTTCTCAAAAGAATTATGAAAATTAATGAATCCACTATAGCCAGGCACATACAGATTCAAACATGTTATTTTCTAAGTGAAGACAAGATTCGTACATGCCCAGCAGTGAGAGATAATAATATTTTATAACAATCTAACAATAAACAAGTAGCATGATACGACTTTATCGACATTCTCCTTCGTTCGTTTTCTTCTTCTTCTTCATTTCGCTTTCGTTTTCCTTCGATCTTCTTTGTTCACTTTCTAACTTCGAAATCGTACTTTCGCAAGGCCATCTCAATATCAATTCGATATTAACCTGACGACACCATCCCCACACAATCACATCCGATTCAATTCTCAAATTGCAGAGAAAATCTTTTTTTTTTTAATCTAAAACCCTAATGATTTCCCCCAATTCGATTTAGCAATGGAGGAAGCTCAAGTCGTATCACTTTTTTGGTACAAAACGGCATACTGATTTACAAACTCCTTGCCGTTTTTCCTAAAACTAGATGAGAAGGGTTATATTACCGTTTGACTGAGACTTTATAGGTTTGATTTGCACTTTCACCGAGTTAAGGTTAAAATTGCAAAAAAAAAAAACAAGTCAAGAGTTTTTTTGCAGAAAACCCTTAATATTAATCCACGAGAATAGTATTTGGGTTTAGGGTTATGAGACAATATATAAAAATTCTTATTTTGTCATAAACTTTGTTTTATAGATTAGCTTATTCTATATAAATAGGGAATCATTTACAATACATGAAACATGGCTAAAACCATTAACTAAAACAACAACTAAGTCAAGGGAAACTAAAGAATAGATAGAGGCAAACAAATTACTTAAGCATCTAAGAGCATTATTATAGGAAGAATAGATAAAAAGTTCTTAATTATTATTTAAATGATTATTTTAGAAAGGAGAGAGGAATAGCATAGAAAGAGAGAGAAAAAAGCTTTGTAACAATATAAGAAGTGGGTTCTTCTATACCCTAAATAATAATCACTTCTTCTTTTCTAACCCATTTTTTATTTAATTTAAATTATTTAATTAGTTAAGATATTGGTTAAGAACCACCTATAATGATGGTCTAAGAGTGTAAATAAGTCCTCTGAACTCGACACCAATGACATTAATGGTAAAATGAAGCCTTGGAAAATAGAATGTACATTTAGTGATCTAAGTTTCGTGATTGAAACAATAGTAAATGCACAATTAACAATCGCTAAATTTGCTACAATAGCAAAGGCGACCATGCACCAAATTTGTGAGCCTTCCAGAAGAGTAGATACTGAAACTTCGGTAATCTTCAAACCAATGCTTCCTACATCAAATCCACTCAAAGACGGTGGAAGTAGGAAATGGTTCTTCTCCATGAAGGAGGGAAGTGGACGAAGGGTGTCCAAAGAGACCCGGTTCACAGGAGAGTTAGGGTACCATTCCAATCCGCAACTGTCATGGGTTGGTGACTGTTGAAAGTGAGAATCAGGGTAAGGAGAGTGGCAGGGGCTTCGAAACGGAGGACAGCCCTGTTACAGGGAACTGGCCTTTGACACCTGTCCGAAGAGAAACCTGTAGTGATATCATACACATCAAAAAATAAGGTCAATGGAAAGTATGAACACATATACCCAAATGGGATTTACCGCCTAATATTCAATAAGATTTTGAATGGATTCAGCCTTGATAAGTCTCAAACACAAGATTTTGTATCACACAAGCTCTTAGGTTTACAGATTGAATAATAATTCAAGAAAACTCGGTTATTTTATTGATCAAAGGTAAAAGAAAATTTACGGCTTGGAACCTTATATAATGGTTCAATTCAGCTTTCCCTTCAAGGGGTCTTCAAAATGAGCAACATAAATGCAAACAAAATTAAAGGGAGATTAGGTGGGTCTTATTGAAATCGCAACACAGAAGAGTAAACAAAAGAAATCAAACAAGATTAGTCAAATGATTCAAAAATAATGTGATCATACCTTAGTAATGATAGACGCGCTTGCCTTATTTGAGTTAGGTGTGACCGTTTGTGAAGTGCTGTGTTTTTGGTTGTGGGTCACTTAAGTGGCGAGATAACAAATATGGAAACTTGATGGTGCATGCGAATAAAGAGCCACTCTTCGATATAATCCATTAGTCTTCATGTTTGGATCGTCCTTCTCTTGATCAGCGTCGTTTGGGTGTGGTTCTTGGAGTTTGACGCGGGCGGTCTGCTCTTTTTGGCCTTTGACCGTCGTGGTACTTGGTGAAATGGCCAAACAGTCAAGTTGTTGGGTGATCTCTTCTAGCTCCTTTTGGGTGATCAAGTTCTCTATAGGTTGGTTAAACTCTTTTTGAAGAACCTTGGTTCTTGACCTGCTCCTTGAGGCTAACCCCATGACGGACACTTTGTCTTGTTGTGGTTGCTGCGCTTCCATGTCTTCATTACCAACCCCATCTGCTTGCCTTGGTTGAACCTAAGCAATTGGTTGTGTAACTTTTCTTGCCTTGGTTGAAGAATGGATCAGATGGAATGATGATGGATCGGTATACACCAAAAGTTGTATGGATTCAGCCTTGATAAGTCTCATACACGAGAGTTTGTATCGCACAAGTTCTTAGGTTAACAAATTGTATAAGAATTCAAGAAAACTCGATTATTTTATTGATAAAATGTAAAAGAAAACACACGGCTGGAGGAACTTTATATAATGGTTCAGTTCAGCTTTTCCCTTCACGAAGTCTTCGAAATAAGAAACATAAATGCAAACAAAATTAAATGGAGATTACATTGGTCTTATTGAAATCGCAACACATAAAAGTAAACAAAAGAAATCAAACAAGATTAGTCAAATGATTCAAAAATAATGTGATCATATCTTAGTAATGATGGACGCGCTTGCCTTGTTTGAGTTAGGTGTGACCGTTTGTGAAGTGCTGCGTTTTTGGGTCGTGGGTCACTTAAGTGGCGAGATAACAAATATGGGAACTTGTTGGTGTATGCGTATAAGGAGCCACTCTTCGATATAATCCATAGTCTTCACGTTTTGATCGTCCTTCTCTTGACTGGCATCGTTCTTGGACATGGACGCGGGTGGTATGCTCTTCTTGAGCTTGGACCGTGGTGGTACTTGGTGAACTGGCCAAACGGTCAAGTTGATGGATGATCCCTTCTAGCTCCTTTTGGGTGATCAAGTTCTCTATAGCTTGGTTAAAAAGCACCTTTGTTCTTGACCTCGTCTTTGGGGCTAACCTCATGACCGGAAATTGGTTTTGTTGTGGTTCCATGTCCTCATCACTAACCACATCTTCTGAAGCGTCTATGTCCACCCCATCTCCACCCTCCTCATACTTTCCCGTCGCACTGGCCAAAACGGAAGGGCAAGAAGATTATTCCTACCCGTTTTTGGGATGGCATACCAAGCAGGTTGTCGATTGTCATGACTGCAACTAGCGTCCCATCACGGGGAACTGAGATGCCTATGACAGGCTATTCTACAATGCGTGGATGCCAGTAAAGATCGCCCTACTCGGTTCGCAAACATCACTGCCATGAGGCGGATTGGCATCAAGGACGAGGTCCTTCATTTGCTACAACAGATAGGGTTAGACACGATGGTGACAAAGCAATATGACTGCTACCCCAAACTCGTCCTTCAATTTCTTGCGACCATTCGCGTTTACTACTCGAATGAGATCGTCAAAAATACCTAAGAGAGAGTTCTCACTTTTCTGATATGCGGGATCCGTATCGTGTTCCACTGCCAGACCTTTGCAGTCTATATGGGTTCCACCCGGATTTCAGACACTTCACACTGTCGGTGCAGATTCCCAATGTTCAGACCTTCTGGTCATACTTTGTGAATGAATCGTATGATTCGAAGAATTCCACTCAGTCTGATATCCAACATCTAGTTCTGCGATACTTCACCCGCATCGTGGGAAACACCATTATGTGTAAGATGGAACCTGGTAAGATGCGCGTCTCTGAGCTTATTCTACTTTACTAATGTGTTCGCGACATCATCGCCTATTAACTCGACGGACCTGCCCCAGAAGACGAGATTAACCTCGGTGCCATCTTCACTCATTATTTGGTCTCTTTGAAGACCAAGCCCTTTTCAGGATCAGCAACGAAGTAGAGAGTGTCGGGAGTCTCCTCATCCCTAACTTCCACCACTGCGGGATTGCGACCGGCAGCTGCAGCATCATTACTCAGCTCTTCAGATAGTCCAGATCCATCAACGACTTCTTAATAATGACGGCACAACCGTCGGTCGCAATCACGCAGTGACAGAGGATATGGGTGAGGAGACTCCGGACACTCTCACACTTCGGTGCTGATCCTGAAAAGGGCTTGGTCTTCAGGGAGACCAAGTGATGGGCGAAGACGGCACCTAGGTTAACCTCGTCTTCTGGGGAAGGTCCGTTGAGCAGATCAGTGACGATGTCGCGAACACTTTAGTAAAGTAGAACAAGCTCAGAGACGCGCATCTCAACGAGATCCATCTTACACAGGATGGTGTTCTTCATGATGCGGGTGAAGTATTGCAGAACCGGGTGTCGGATATCCGATTGAGTGGACTTCTTCCAATCATACGGTTCGTTCTTGAAGTAGGATGAGAAGGTCTAAACATCGAGAATCTGCGTAGGCAATGTGATGTGTCTGAAATCTGGGTGGAACCCATATAGGCTGCAAAGGTCTGGCACTGGAACATGGTACCGGATCTCGCGGATCAGAATAGTGAGAACTCTCTCATTGGCATCCCTGACAATCTCGTTCGAGTAGTAAACCTGAACGGTCGCAAAAAAAAATGATGGATGAGGTCGGGGTAACAGTCATACTGATTCGTCATCATTATGCCCAACCCTATCCGTTGTAGCAATATGCATGACCTCATCCTTGATTCCCATTCGCGTCATAGCAGTGATGTCGGTGAACCGAGTAAGGCGGATCTCTATTGGCAACCACACATTATATAATAGCGTGTCATAGTCGTCCTACTGTTCCGTGATTGGACGGTAGATGCAGTCATGAGAATCAGCAACTTGCTTGGGTGTGTCATCCTAAACATGAGAACGAGTAATCTTCTTTCCCTCCCGTTTTCGCCAGTGCGGCAGTGCGACAGTGCGACGGGGGTTTGAGGAAGGTGGAGAAGATGGGTCACCCTGTGAGGCGGAAATAGACGCTTCAGCAGCATTGGTGCACTGGCTCTTCCAGCCAGTAGATATCTGCAATCAAAAGCAAAGGAATACCAAACAATCCGAAAAAATCAATCGAAATATCAAAATCCGAAAATTGACAGATTTACAAAATAACATCACTAGCATTCGTCCAGAGCACCACACGCAACAATAATCCATCTCAATTTCGTCCTAAAACTGCTCGAAAACATGCAATCACCTATGGAAATCGTGTGGGTAAGTTGACAGCACTCAAAAACAGCCAAACAAGTTGAATCGATCAACAAATTAAGTTCAAAGAATCGAAATTTCGAGTTTATCCAACCAAGAGCCAAAACAAATTGGGAATTTGGGGAGCGTACCTTTGCAGATGGGTGAAATGGATGATAAAAATGGTTAGAGCACAAGAAATCGACGAAGATATGACTTTGAATCACTCGATTTGGTTAAGAATCTTGAAAGTTATGAAGAAACAGTTTCGCAAAAGAGGAGAAAAATGGAGAAGGAAGGAGAGGAACCCGATTTTTTTAAGAGAAGTTTCCTCTTTTTAACGATGTAGACCGACACAGAAATCTGGTGTCAACTTATACCACTCTTATGCACTGGTGTCGGCCGACACTGGTGGTGGTGTCGACCGACGCCATGTATGTACTTTGTGAATTTTGCTTATTTTCCATCAAGTCCGATTGTGACCTGATTTCAATCATGTATACATTCTCTTATGGCAGAAAATCATCAATGAGGACGTCTTCTTAACCCTGAGTCTTGAGAGATGATCAGCTACTCCATTCGCCACTCCTTTCTTGTCTCTAACTTCAATGTCAAACTCTTGAAGAAAGAGAATCACCTTAGTAACCTCGGCTAAGCATCTTTTTTCTGCATCAAGTATTTGTGAGCAGAATGGTCTGTATGCACAATCACTTTATACCCAACCAAGTAAGAACGAAACTTCTCAAAAGCAAACAATACAGCCAACAACTCCTTATCAGTAGTTGCATAAATTTTCTCTGCATCATCAAGCTAGAATAATAGATGGCATGATGGCATGAAGCTACTTATCCTTCTTCTGTTCCAAAACAACTCCTACTGCAAAGTTAGATGACATGAAGCTACTTATCCTTCTTCTGTTCCAGAACAACTCCTACTGCAAAGTCACTGGCATCACACATCACCTCAAAAAGCAAATCGCAATCTGGTGGTTGCACTATTGGAGCACTCACTAGAGCCTTTTTGATATGTTTAAGGGCTGAAAGGCACTCAGCATTGAACTCAAAACTCAGCACTGTTAGTGGTCCAACAATCTTGCTAGAGTCTTTGATTAATATCCTGTAAAACCCAGCATTCCACAAAAAACTCCTTGCGGACTTCATACTATCAGGTATCTGTAGACTTGTCATTACTTTGATAATGGCCTTGTCAACGTCAATCCCATCCTCTGAAACTATGTGCCCAAGCATAATATCATCTCTTACCACGAAGTGAGACTTTTCTCAGTTAAGAACCAAGTGCTTTCTTCACATCTAATGATATGATCCGATCAGTCTTTTGGTGAACTAAATCAATCGCAAACCAAGATCTTCACTCCAAGGAGGTAATTGGATAATCCTTGACTCTTCAAACTCGTGCAACACCAACATTGGGCTTGATCCCAACTCCTGAGTTGTCTAATAACGGATCAGCAAAGCAAGGAGATGGAATCGTCGATTGGACTTGATGTAGAACCAACAAAGGGCTTGATCCCCTCGCCTGAACTATCTTAAAACCTTGCATTTTTCTTCGATTAGCGAATGGCCACACAAACACTATGAACTGTGTTTGATACACCGTGTGATCGATCGATTGGATATGACACACCAATTGATCGGAAAGTTCACAAAGGAAAAACAAGAGAAAACTCTCCAAAAAGATGAAAATTGAATTGTATTTCTGAGTGACTATTGAGTTCACTTTATAGGAAAAGAAACTTAAGAGTTTGTGCAGATAATTAAGACTACTCGAAAACTAATCAAAGACCAGATAATAAAAGATGATTTTGAATGACTCCTCGGCTCCTCTTCACGTAGTTGATCTTGAACTTGGGCCGAACTTGATCATGTGTTCTTTTTCTCAGTTTCTTACTTGGTTTGAATTAGAGTCCAGACCTTATTAGACTTCTTTCGTTCATGGCCCATCTCGTTAGTTTTGTGACTTAGCTGAATAAGCAATGTGTTCACGGCTTCTTGAAGCTGCTTGGTTCTTGATCTTTTCATTGGTACGGGTGGAATGTGGAGTGGTTCCTCCTTGTTGTTAAGCTCATCAGGGTCTTCTTTCTTTGTTTCCCCATCAAGTTCAGCTGGTTCATGCCTTGGCTCCTTGATGGTTCGATCCTGATTCCATTGTTCATTGTCCATGCTGATCGAGATCGCATCATCTACCCAGCATTTACACAGATTCTCAAGAGAATCTTTAAAGGAAGACTCATAGACAGAAAAGTTAGCCATAAAGACCTCCATAAAAACCTCAATCATGTATGTGAATATAGACATCATGCATCTCTGAAACGTCGCATGAGCATTACTCATCGACGTTGCATGAGCATTTGCATATCGCATAATGCCTTTTATCTGGATGGATGAGAATCTGAAAGAAACCAAAGTACTCATCGAGGAAGTAGTAATAGAGGTGGTTTGATAACGCTCCAGCATTTGATTAGTGAATGGCAAGGGGAAGTGATCTTTCCTTGTTTCACCATTCAGCATTCAGCTCATTCTTCTCATTTTTCACCACTATAACACCTCCTTTCTAAGAAACCACATGCACTGGACTGCCTGATTGCTATCTGAAATAGGATAGATGACTCCAGCTTCCAGCAATTTCATGATCTCCTTCTTGACAACCTCTTTCAAGTTGGGATTCAGCCTCCTGTGGTGCTCAATTGATGAATTTGTCTCATCTTAAAGGTGGATTCTAGGCATGCACAAGTCTGGAGAGGTATCTGAAATGTCCTCATAATAAAAGGAAATAATTTTGAACATAAAATAATTTTTGTATAGATATAAAAACGAAAATTACAAAAAGGAAATCTTTTTAAAAAATAATATTAAAAAAGAAATCTCTATAATATTATTTGAGTAATCAGTATGCTACGTGTCGTGCTCACTTTAATTCTCACGAGGTTGATTATAAATATATCCTTAATGAATTCCAATTATTATATAAGTTTGCCATTGCTGAATCCTTCTAATATATTCTTTTGTTTAATGATTTTTTTTTTAAATCACAATAATAAAAGAAATAATTTTGAAACATAAAATAATTTTTGTACAGATATACAAAAGAAAATTACAAAAAGGAAATTTTTTTTAAAAAAATCATATTTAAAAAGAAATAACTTTGAAATACAGAAATATTTTTATAAGATATAAAAACATTAATTCCAAAATAGGAAATTATTTTTTAAATCATATTAAAAAGGAAATAATTTATGTTACTAATTTTAAAACATAAAATAATTATTGCATATATAAAAATAAAAATTACAAAAAGGAAAGTGTTTCTAAAATTATATTAAAAATGAAATAACTTTGAAATATAATAATATTTTATTAGATATTAAAACGTTATTTCCAAAAAAGAAATTTGTTTTCAAATCATACTAAAAAGAAATGACTTTAGAATAATTTTAAATATTATGATTCCAAATAAAAACTTTAAAGTGATCAAGATTTCAAATAAAGCAAGACTGAGATGATAACGAATAAACCAGAGGTATTTGGAAACATTTTAAATATCTCAAAAACGTTAAAAATGTTACATAAGAAACGTTAAAAATATTAAAGTTATTCCAAATAACTTTTATATATAAAAAGCGTTAATTCAAAATAAATAATTCTGACAATATGCTCATTAATTTTCAACATACTATCAGTTTGGTTCATTTGTGCAAAGAACCGATCAACATTTAAGTATTTGCTTTTGATTTTTTTTCCCGAAAACATATATAATATTATATAGAATTTTACGGAAATTGATTCATAAATCTAAATAAATAACTAAAAACAACAACCGA
Organism: Isatis tinctoria; assembly: GCA_010577795.1. Lineage (NCBI taxonomy): Eukaryota > Viridiplantae > Streptophyta > Magnoliopsida > Brassicales > Brassicaceae > Isatis > Isatis tinctoria. The sequence continues at coordinate 51,978 of VHIU01000201.1, forward strand.
AGTGACCAAATTTTTATACATGAAATCACATGTTTAATTAAGATAACAACATAAATTTAAAATAATATTTCATTTCTTTTTCATACATATAAATTACATGAATATTTTTTTAAAAGTGAATATTAACCAAGAATTATGATATCTTTATTTTTGTAAATATCAATATACATGCATGAGAATTCTAAACAACATATGAATAGACAGATTTTACAATAATAGCTTTACAAATCTAAGATAAAAGTCCGACCCAACTTTAGCCTAAACAGAACAAAAAAAATAATTGTATTTCAATTCAAAGGAATATATGCCACATAATAAATCTAAAAATGAATAAGGGTACCTATCTAAATTTCCATACCAAAAAATGTTTGATAAGATATATATAACATCTTAAAATTATTTAGAACAATTTTTTATTTACATGAATGCATATAGTTGACAAAGCAAATAAATAAAAGATAATATTAACCTATAATTTTAAGTGAGTTACTTTGTAAATATTTATACCCGTGCATGAGGACGGGAGAACAAATCTAGTTAAATCTTATTGGATACATTTGCTACTAATATTGACATTTGAAATTAGTAGTAAATAACTTTTAATTCATCAAAAGTAATTTTATTTGCAGTTGACGTTGACTTTGACGTTGGCTCTGTTTTATAATCCTCGTTGTCTTGTCTGTTATAATTCAGATTACATATGAATCTTGGCCACCAAAAATCGAAGGCTCGTATTGTAGCTCGTATGAAGAAATCGTCTGGTCGTAGAGGGGATAAAACGCCGCTACGGCGGTTAGAGCGTCGTGACGCGGCGAAGCATATCAACTATGACCCAGATTCTTCTTCTAGCTCTTTCTCTAAACATCTCTCCTTTTCGACTTATTCACGATGGTTAACGCGTCGTGTCACGGTGAAGCAAACCAAAGATGACGCAGTGTCTTCTTTTAGCTCCGTTTCGACTGACTCTTTCATGACCCCCTCTATGGAGTTCCCAGATCGAACCAGTTTCCGAAACTTGGGAGGTGAAGATCGGATTTACAAGTCTATTGGTGTCTCTGGTCCTGAAGATTTGGCTATTTGTTTTGACGCCTGGGAAGCTTCCAAGAAACGTTCCCCCTCAGATGTTATTAATGGGTCCAAGTCTTTTGAGCTCGATCTTCACAAGTTTCAGGTCCGTGATTTGAGTGAAGCAGGTCCTAGTGGTGAAGCTAATATTAATACCGAGTTGACGCGTTACGAGTCGAGAAACGGTGGTCTTAAGGGAACACCGAAAATTACGAGAGGTTATCTTGTTCCCAATCCCAGTGACGTTGTGGCTGTTGTTGTTGGTGGTGGGAGACCACCGCGGCTTAAGCCGCCTCCGGCGAAACGACCACCTATTAATCATCAAGGATCATCTTGGGATTTCCTTACGCATTTCGCTCCAAAAGGCGAAATAGTTAGGGGGCCAAGTTCCTCTTCTTCTTCCGACAATGGAGAGGAAGCGTGCGAAGAGGAACTGGAAAGAGTTTTAGAAAACGAAATGATGTTTTCCTCTGACTCCTCAAGAACAGAATCAGATACTTCGCCGATTTATTCAAACGGTGGATCTATGATCACGTCATGGCAGAAGGGTGGACTTTTGGGACGAGGATCATCTGCCTCCGTCTATGAAGGCATTTCAGGGTATGTCTTACTTAGTCAGATTTTTTAAGAAAATAGACTTAAGTTTGGAAAAATTATGAGTGAGGGATGCTAAGTTAGTGAGTTGAAAAATATTGTGCAAAGCGAGTTTTCGTGATTTTTTTTTATGGATGTATATGTTAAATATAGAGATGGGGCCTTCTTTGCTGTCAAAGAAGTTTCACTACTTGAACAAGGAAGTCAAGCACAAGAATGCATAAAACAACTCGAAGGGGTGAGATGTAGCTTATACGATTGTATCATTGTCTCATTGATCTGTCAAAAATAGGTTGCTAATCGTCTTTACATTTGCCACATTATTTTTTTTTTTTCATTTTCTATAGGAGATTGCACTACTTAGTCAGCTTCAGCATCAGAATATCGTGCGATATCGTGGCACTGCCAAGGTATGATCACGTTCCCAGTTTCGGATCAATAAATAACTTGTAATATATAACGCCTTGCACTGTTTGCAGGATGGGTCGAATTTGTACATCTTTCTTGAGCTTGTATCCCAAGGGTCCCTTTTAAAGCTCTACCAAAGATACCAACTTATGGACTCCGTTGTCTCCTTGTACACTCGACAAATTCTTGATGGTTTGAAGTATCTCCACGACAAAGGTTTTATTCACCGGTAAGACTAGTAGAAACTTCACTTGACTGTCTTTCCACAAACTCTCTCGTCGCTTACTTTTTTCATCTGATGCGACAAAGGGACATCAAATGTGCAAACATATTGGTGGACGCCAGTGGAGCTGTAAAGCTTGCAGATTTTGGTTTAGCAAAGGTTATTTTCCACTAATAGATGTTTATAGTTTTTGCTCTAAAGTAATCACTTGGTACATGGCTTATATCTTTTTCTTGATACTTATGTCAATTTTTTTTTGTTATGTAGGTTTCAAAACTGAACGACATCAAGTCCTGCAAGGGAACTCCATTCTGGATGGCTCCCGAGGTATTGTTTTGGGATATTATTTATCCTTTCTACTCTTTTGATCTATGGTTTTTTTTTTAATAACTGTACCGTATGTAGTAACCAAACGTAACAGATGGGTCGATTCATTTCACTTTCGCAGTACTTTAAGCTATACACTTATATGGTTGATTCTAAATGGAATATAATAATTTGATCAGGTTATTAACCCTAAGCGTACAGACGGGTATGGAAGTTCAGCTGATATATGGAGCCTTGGGTGCACAGTGCTGGAAATGCTGACTGGTCAGATCCCTTACTGCGATCTAGAAAACCCCGTAAGTCGTCAAAATTTTCAAATTTCTTTATGTTAAACAGAGGAAATATACAAAATTAGAGTTACAGAGAAAGTTTGGTAGAAAAAAGACTTTATGGGATTCTTTTCGAATGTACAAATCAACTGTCCAAGTTTGCATTGACTGATTGGACTTGACGAATGAGTATTTTTTTTGTCTTTCTCCATGATACAACAATGGAAAATGATGATGATGCCAGTTGTGAAGCATGGATATTTACATAGACTGAGTAATCAAATTTTATTTTTGAATTCGTAATGGAATTTTCACAAAAAAAAACCAGAGTTGATGTCAGAATTTGTGTCCACACGCAGGTTGAAGCATGTTTTAGGATCGGAAGGGGTGTGCTTCCGGACATACCGGAGACATTATCACTAGACTCCCAAGATTTCATACTTAAATGTCTCAAAATGTACCCGGGAGAGCGACCAACTGCGGCTGAGCTGCTGAACCATCCATTTGTGAGAAGAAGGCCCTTATCATCTTCGGGCTAGGGCTCGGGCTCGGGATTAGCATCTCTCCTTATCAATAAGGTCAAAGCGTGTGAAGTTCAAAGCGTGTGAAACTCAACTGAAGATATGTTGACCAAGTCTTGAGACTCACGAGTCACGATCTCCATTTGCTTATTTTATTTCTGTTGATCCAATTTTATTGGGTCAGTGGGCCCACATGAAAATTGAGTTAACTGTGAAGAGAAATAAGTATAGCTTAGTGAAAAGCCTTGAAATGCAAATGGGAGAACGAGAATTTGCCCACATCGAAAAGGGGAAGAAAATCTTATTATATAAAGTTTGGTTTTCAAAGTTATTAATTAACATGATTATATCATATGACATGTGGTGTTTTCCTATTTTAGGATTTTGACATGTGTCAAATAAAGAAAAAAAATTATTATTATATTTCAAGAAAAAAATTATGAAGTAAAAATAGAATTATATATAAGCAAAAAGAAATTTCACTTCTGAAGCAAAAAGGAAAACATAGAAAAGTATTTTTTTTGCTAATAATAAAAAAATCTAAAGGAAACAGACATAATGAAATATATGAATAAAAAAGAAAACTATACAAAAATATTTATTCTTCGGTTAATTTTAAAGATAACTAAAGTAAATAGACTTATTATTATTTTATTAAAAAGTAAAATATTTTAGCATTTCAACAAAAAACAGAGAAATATAATCAATAAAACGGATAAATTAATAAAAGTATTATTACTTTTAAAAAATGTTTTCCAATATTTATGATGTCTATATAAAGAACTTAGCTCTTTCATAATTTACACGATCGTAAAATATTTTCAATGAGGCGATCAAACTTTGACACATAATAAATTTATTTTTATAATTAAATAACAAGAAAACTGTAAACAGTTTCTGTCGATAAAGAAAGAAAAAATTATAATTTATAAACTAAAAAATAAAATCAGTTTTTATACACTGTGGCCAAATTTCAAAGAATTTCGGTTGAAAATAATTACTAATTCTACCTTTTCAAACATCTAATAATTAGTTTTTTTTCTTATATAAAATAATCAGAAAAGGAAAAAAGAATAAAGTAATAATTGTGTTTTACTAATACATAAAAGAAAAAAAATTAAAATTTACTGATTAACATGATCTTAATATATGTTTAGTAAACCAATTAGATTTTAACATATGAATTTTTTTTTGTAATTGAATAAAAGAAAAATACAATCAGTTTTTGTTGACAAAAAATAATATTTGAGTTTTTATAATGTACAAAAAACTGAAAAAGTTAACATGATCTTGATATATGTTAAGTGAAACAATTAGATTTTAACTTATAAATTTTGTTATTGTAATTTAATAAAAGAAAATTACAATCAGTTTTCGTTGATAAAAAATAATATTTGAGTTTTTATAATTTACAAAAAATAAAATTTATTATATAAAGTTTAGTTTCTCAAAAATAGTTATCAACATAACCGCCACACATATTAAATTAGTCGATTAGATGTTGATAAATATAAATTCATTTTCCTGATTCATTTTAAGTAAAAAGATAATAATTTTTTTTTTCAATAATAATTAAAAATTGAAAAGAATACTTTAGTTTTCCTAATCCATAAAATAAAAAAGAATATCAAATATTTCAAGGAATTCCGGTCGAAAATAATTACTAGTTCTATTTTTTTAAACAACTAATAATTAGTTTTTTTTTCTTAAATAAAATCATCAGAAAAGGAAACAAAAAGAATAAAGTAATAAATGATTTTTACTAATACATAAAAGGAAAAACCAAATATTAAATTTACTGATTAACATGATTATGATATATGTTAAGTGAGCCAATTATATTTTCACGTATAATTTTGTTTTTGTAATTGAAAAAATAAATAAATCAGTTTTTTTTGTCAAAAAATAATATTTGAGTTTTATAATTTATAAAAAGTGAAAATTTATTATCAAAAGTTTAGTTTCTTAAAAATAGTTATCAACATAACCGCCATACATATTAAATCAATCATATTAGATTTTGACATCTATAAATTTATTTTCCTGACTAATTTGAAGTCAAAAAGATAATAATTATTTTAATCAATAAAATTTAAAATTGAAAAAGAATATTTTAGTTTTCCTAATCCATAAATGAAAAAGGAACTTCAAATATCTTATCTTATTATATAAAATTTGATGTCCAAAAGCATTAACTAATATGTCAGAACCTGTATCAAATATATCTATCAGATTTTGACAAATGTAAGATATTATTTTAAGATAAAAAAGTATATGATAATTACTTAATAACAATATTATTGTGTATGATTATATATGAATTTTTTATTATTTAACATAAAACTCTTTTCGTTATTAAAGTTTACAAATTTTAATTTATTTATATTTAACTAATTAAAATATTTTGTAAGTATTATAATATTTTAAATATGTTTTTTTAAATCCTTTGGTTTATTTAGAAAAATCGTTTCTCCAGGCTCCTCCAATTTCTCAAATATAGTTTTGAATAACTTAACACAGATTTTAATCTAAAATCTTAATATATATATCATGTTATGCTGCTTATGTTGGTTATCAGTTTTATATTTCAATATTTCATTTTTATAAAATATAGGGAAATAATTTAACGCAAATTTTAATCGAAAATATAATATATAAATTATGTTATGGGGTTATCAATTTTAGATTTCAAGTATTTATTTTTAATACATGGATCCTTATCTAGTATGTTTATATAGAGAGAAACTCATTTTTAAATTCAAAAGTTACATGAGAGATGAGAGACGAGAAATCCACACGTGCACGAGCCGCATTGGGCTCTAGAAGACCTTAATTACATAAGGTTCCTAATTACACAGTCTAATTACAGAGTAATCAGACATTAAGTCATAAATGGGAGATGTGATTGCCATCCGAAATCTCTCGGTTTCGACCGACTCTCTGAAGACGAACTCTATGGAGTTCCTAGATCGAACCAGTTTCCAAAGAAGATGGAGCTAGAAACCAATCTGATTTATTAGTCGCTTGTAACATCCTGATTTCTTGTATATATAGAAATGTATATGGAAAAGGTTAAAATAATTGATTTGGCTATATATGTAACCAAAATGAACTTACGTTTTCCGTCACACATCCCCGAAAGAACTCCAGGGTTAAGCGTGCTTGAGCTGGAGCAGTGGAATGATAGGTGACCTACCAGAAAATCATTCGCGGTACCGTGTGAGTTAGGAAAAACCACGGAAAACGGTCATGTGCTGATTGCAAGGTCAGTATATCATGACTTTCGAGCCTCCTGAATAAAGCACCAGCCGCCGGACAGAGGTGGGGCCCACGAGCATGATAGAGGCATGGGTGGCTCACCGGCAGAGCCGACCCTCGGGCCAAGCAAGGGAAGCCCATGCTTGCAGCCGCAAAATTAATAATCCAATTTCGGCCACAAATTTTTAAATATTTTTAAATATCAATCGTGCTTGATCTTCTTTTTTAAAGCTACAATCCATACAACCAAAAGATGGCTGTAGAAACCTTATTTACTAAAGCCATATTTTAAAGGCTGTAGAGAATATATATGGCTGTAGGAATATCTTTCCTTTTTTATTATTTTTGTCATTTATTATCTACAGCTACATAATATACAGCTATAGAAAATATATCTACAGACCAAACTCTACAGCAAATAATATACAGTTACAGTCCAACCAATCATCCACATAGTCTAAAATACACGTGGGACTTATTTGTAAATATTAAGAGTTTCAGGAATCCTTTTGCAACTCTGCAAAGCCTGTAAGATTCACAACGAATTTGCCTCTCCGAGCTGAATTCCTCAGCACAGCTTCCTACTTAACTCCAGAATGATCCATAATCTCCAAATAAGCTTCAAAAGTACCTAAACCTGCAATTGACTCTAAAAGACTCCAAAACACCTAAAAGACTCTATAAATACAACTTGTATCATGGCTAAAAACACTAAAAACCATGATATATTAGAAAGCATCGCTTATGTATCTTCTCATATTCAAAACCAATATAGCAGATTCACTGAGACAGGAGATTGAGTCTCTTTTTAGCCATAGCCGGGTTCTCAATGTTGAAAGTGACACGAGCACAAATATAATATATTGTTTGAGACACTGTCGGGTCATAAGAGATCTCTTCAACCTTCCCGATTGTGCGAGCCAAGCCGTACATAGTGTCGGCAGTGTAGTAGTTGAAGGGGATGTGACAGATACAGATCCATATCTCCAATGTAGAGAGAAAATCAGGAGGGGGGTTGGGTGTCCATCGTTCGAGAATCAGAGTCCAGTGGTTGTAGGACCATGGACAGTCTTTGAAGACAGTTAGGAGGTCTTCTTCCCGCTGAAAGATGAACTGAAAGCGGTCATGGGATAGAACTATTCCTCGGACTTTGTTGTAGAGCCTCCAAACTGAAGGCATGTAGTTGATCATCCGGGCCATTGATTGACAATCCGGGTTAACCAGTCGACCGAGGAGGCTGTTCGGATTAGCGTCGAGCACACATCACTTAGGGTCATCTGGTAGTGTGATCGGGTCGTCATCAATGAAGGATAAATTCCCAAGAGCTTGATGCAATGCCTCTGCCATGTTTGAGTGTCTCAGAGCTGGTCGTTGAAGGTGAGAAGCTTTTGGTAACAAGTCGATTTCATGACCGTTAAAGTTGCAATGAATATTGCAATATTCCATTACTATTTTTACTGAAATCATATCAAAAAGGCAGTGATTGATAGATTAAGAGGAAGGAAAGGGAAATAATAGAGAAGAAAAAAGTAAATACCTACGAAAGATATATTGAGAAACACTCTGTTTCCAAAAGCCAAGATATTGTTGCCTAAATGGCCGGTAAAAATTTAAATCATCCGAAGATATAAAAAAAGAAGAAAAAACCGGTGAGGCAAACTGTAACACCCGTGATTGGCAATCTAGTCCGGGTTGGCTGCGGGTGACTTTATGGAATCGACAGTTTTGATCGGAACTTGGTGAAATGATGAGGACATCAAGTCATCATCAGCCCAAAAGCACGGAAACATGAGACTTGGAGATGGAAGCATGAAGCTGAGGAGAGCTAAGGAGACATGTGAGCAGAGCTCAGATCAAATGGAGGCCAATACGAATCCTTTCAGCTCAAACATCACTTGGAGAACACACAAAACTCACCTAGAGTTCACCTCGAAGAAGAATCAGTTAAAAAGGAGTTCATATGAAGAAGATATTGAAGATACAACTTGGAAGATCTTCAATGAACCAGCTGGAGACATGCGCCCACTCATAAAATTATTCCGGTCAAAAGACGACGCATCAAGCATAAATCTAAATGTTTTGGATTCTAAACTCAAAGGGAAAGCCAGGAAAATTGGGTTTACATCAAACCGGATTCAGACTTGGGAGTTATTGAGTTTACAAACCGGGTGAACTCCAAGTTACCCGATTTGGACCAGCGAGCAGTAATTGGAGGATTGCGGCTAAACCAGAAGGAATTAAGCTATGAGCCTACCTGTTATGGAAAGTGGACTCATCAGGGAATCCGGGATAGTTTGAATCAGTCCGAAATTCCTTATGGTTTGAAAGTTATACAACTTTTAATCCGAGTGATTCTCCACTTGCCTTATTTGGAAGATCATGGATTCAATTGTCTACAAGCGAAGCTTTGGCGACCAGGAGAGATATCTAAGCATTCAGGAGACACAAATAACCATCCAGAAGAGTCAGAAATCATCTTACCATGCACCAGCATCCATAGGATCAGGCGGATTCTCCATTACTCACACTTACCATATTTGAGTGCATTCACACTTGAAGCCATTAATCACCAACGGCTCTTTCACCAAGGCTGCTGCGTTTTGGACAACTTATATCACGACCAGGATGTTCCAGAGAAGCTCACATATCCCCTCAAGCCAGCCAGATACAAAGGAGCCAACACTTTCCATTTGTTTGCTGATTTCCTCATCAATGCCCAACGGCTAGTTTGATTTATTCTTTAAGTGTAATTTCGTGTAAGAGCATTATATAAGCTCAGCATAGATCATTTGTACAAATCACCATTCAATCAAGTAATAAGAAATATCAGTTATTTTCGTTTTAATCAAAGAGTGTGTCCTTTGATCAAATCGTTGTCTTTAGAATACAAGTGAGGATTCCTTGTTTCTATAGATTTGTCTTTAGAGTTCTAATTGTGTGAAGCATTAGGATCTATTGGCATAGGATTAAGGCTTGTTTGAGTGATTCAGACATCCTTAATTCCCACAGATTGAGTCAGTCAATCATCCCACCGATTGAGGGAGTCGATCATACATTCTATCACCACCATCACCACCTTCTATTCACTTCCGCAGGCAGCTGGCTTAGGAATCTCCTGATCATCATCTGATCAAAGCACTGGTGTGATTCCGTGCCCGCATCATCTGGTATCAGAGCTTCAAAGGCTCCTATCCATCAGGTTGTGTCAATCCAACCTTTATCTTTTTTATTTATTTATTTATTTATTTCTGTTGTGTTATTTCATCTCAAAAAAAAAAAAATCACTTGTTGAGTTTTATTTTGTGTTTATTTGATTCTGTTATTTTTCATTAAAAAAAAAAACATAAAAGGTTCATTTGAATTTGTTTTGCAAGTTTTATTATTGTTTGATTCATTATAAAAAGAAAATCCACAAAAATCGTTTTGCATTTGTTGTTTTTTTACTTTCTTCTATTTTTCTTAACTTAAAAAAAAAAACCCCAAGAGAAATAGTTATTTTCCTTTATTTTTGTATAATTTTCGTATTCAATTCATAAAAAAGGTTCTTTGAATTAATCTTGTTTCCATTTATCTTAGATTTTTTTTTAAAAAAAAAAATCACAAAAAGCTATATTTCCTTATTCTGATTATTTGCTCTTAATTTTGTATATCCTTAGCTTGAACGATAGATTCTGATTTCCTCTTGTGTCGTTGCGTTGCAAGGTACCCACACAGAGAAAACAAAAGAAAAGGAAAACATGTCTGACGTTGAAGAAGAAGAAGAAAACTCTTACCTATCCGAAGAAGAGTCATGGAGTCAAGAAGGGGAAAGCCAAGCCTACACCGATGAGGAGGCTGATTATGAAGCACCACCGTGGCCAGGAGATGTCTACTCAAGTTCTGAACATGAAGGAGAACCACGAGAAGAAGAGTATGAGCCAGAACCACCAGACAATTATTCAGATGAAGAAAATATTGTAGAATGGTCTGGAGAAGAATCAGAAGAAGAACCAGAATCATGGGATCATCAAGACGAAGAAGAGATCGATTTCCAATCCGATCAGGGAAAGTTTGAAGAAGCGCCAACCAGCTATGGAAGAGCTATTCCATATAGAGTACCAGCTCAATCAAAACCACCAACCTGCCCAAGGAAGCAAACCAACAAAAGCAGTGGGTATACATCTAATACTCTAGTATTTTCAGGTTTAAGTAAGAACCCAGAGGTGTATCTAAGGTGGGAAAGCAATATGGAGAAGTGGCTGCAAACTAATAACATCTCAAAGGAGAAGAAGTTATCCCAAGCTGTCTCAGCCTTCACGCAAAAGGCTTACACATGGTGGGTAAAGGAAGATTCACCCACGTCCTACAACAAACAAGTGCTAGATTGGGGAGACCTGAAGGCAAGGATGTACAGAGAGTTTGTAAAGAAGTACCAAAACGAAAAGAGAATCCATCCCACGCCCCAAAGCCAACCAACAACAAGGAGAGTGAAGTCTGCAACAAAACCGCAAGCTGCTTCTAAACATAAGAATGATTACACTTCAGCATCAAAGAGAGCAGAGAGCAAGAAGACTTCTCCAACAATGGAAAATCAACATGATCCTCTTAACACATCCCAGATTCGTCCAGATTTGCTAGAATGGTGGCAACAATTCAAGAAAGAATATAAGATAAAAGATTCAGCTGAGCCTAAGAGAGGAGTTGCATCCAAAGCAGCTGCATCTAGTTCTACCACGTTGCCAAAATCACCAACCCAAGGTAAGTCTTCTAACCTTGTAGATTATAAAGAACCAACATGTTATAGATGTCATAAGAGAGGACACTTTGCTGCAAAATGTCCATCTAGAAAAGAGCTGAAAGAAACTTCACTAGAAGAAAAAGAGTTAGCTAAAACTAGTGATAGTTTGTTTCAATCTGATTCCTTAATTCCCAATTCTAGATTCATGCCCTTGTCTTTGCCAAAGAGTTTTGATCCAGGAATTAGACAAGAAGAAGGACATACAAGCAGAGGAGAAAAATTGCAGGAAATGCAGTCAATCCACGTGACCTACCTAAAGGAGACTGAGAAAGAAGAAGATGAGCAATCTGAAACATTGTCACCACACACAAGCAAAGATAAAATCATCATTCAACTTGTAGATGCAATCACTGTGAGTTTAAGTATCACAAGACCTATTTCTATAGTTTTAAACTCAGATATGATGCACTTGCTCTTGCCTTTAAGCTTTGTTTCAGGTCCAAGCCATACCAAAAGAAACCAGGCACCAGAAACCTTGAAAGAGAGAGCTGAACAGAACTCAGGAGTTGAAATTAGTGAGATCAAAGGGTGTCTCATGGAGAAGCCACTAGGCCACGCCTTAATTCACTACAATGAGCTGAGTATCAAGAACACCAAATGTGTTCTTCAGGTAAGTCATTCTATCACAAGATTTGATTTATTAATGAACTTACTAGAGCTAAAAGAAGGCAAGGATTCTACAGAAATTACTTCTTATTCTAAACTGCAACTTGAAAAAGAATATGTCACACCTAGGATAAAAAGAATAACAGGTCTATAATTTTGTAGAGAACCCATAATGCACTTGTTTCTTGTCCAGAGTGTTGAGATCAATGCAGGTATTAAGGAGATGAGACGCAGAGAAGTTCCACCAGACAAGCCCTTGTTGCTAGGAAGATCAACACCAAAGAAGATTAGCACAAGGACCACCAAAGATGTGAAAGATAAAACGAATTATCAACTCAAGAGGAGTAACAACGCCCCCTACCAGAAAAGAGGAGTGATACTATCATACCTACTCAAAGGAGAACCCCCAGATGTCCCAGTCATCACCAAACATCAATCTTATCAAGGTAAGACTCTAAACTCTCAAAGGAAAAAGAAAGCTAACTTGCTTTCACTTGGTGCAGGAGATATAGTTTCGAGGTCGAAACTTCTTCAAGAGGGAGAGTATGATGAGGACATCAAGTCATCATCAGCCCAAAAGCACGGAAACATGAGACTTGGAGATGGAAGCATGAAGCTGAGGAGAGCTAAGGAGACATGTGAGCAGAGCTCAGATCAAATGGAGGCCAATACGAATCCTTTCAGCTCAACCATCACTTGGAGAACACACAAAACTCACCTAGAGTTCACCTCGAAGAAGAATCAGTTAAAAAGGAGTTCATATGAAGAAGATATTGAAGATACAACTTGGAAGATCTTCAATGAACCAGCTGGAGACATGCGCCCACTCATAAAATTATTCCGGACAAACGACGACGAATCAAGCAATAAATCCAAATGTTTTGGATTCTAAACTCAAAGGGGAAGCCAGGAAAATTGGGTTTACATCAAACCAGATTCATACTTGGGAGTTATTGAGTTTACAAACCGGGTGAACTCCAAGTTACCCGATTTGGATCAGCGAGCAGTAATTGGAGGATTGCGGCTAAACCAGAAGGAATTAAGCTATGAGCCTACCTGTTATGGAAAGTGGACTCATCAGGCAATCCGGGATAGTTTGAATCAGTCCGAAATTCCTTATGGTTTGAAAGTTATACAACTTTTAATCCGAGTGATTCTCCACTTGCCTTATTTGGAAGATCATGGATTCAATTGTCTACAAGCGAAGCTTTGGCGACCAGGAGAGATATCTAAGCATTCAGGAGACACAAATAACCATCCAGAAGAGTCATAAATCATCTTACCATGCACCAGCATCCATAGGATCAGGCGGATTCTCCATTACTCACACTTACCATATTTGAGTGCATTCACACTTGAAGCCATTAATCACCAACGGCTCTTTCACCAAGGCTGCTGCGTTTTGGACAACTTATATCACGACCAGGATGTTCCAGAGAAGCTCACATATCCCCTCAAGCCAGCCAGATACAAAGGAGCCAACACTTTCCATTTGTTTGCTGATTTCCTCATCAATGCCCAACGGCTAGTTTGATTTATTCTTTAAGTGTAATTTCGTGTAAGAGCATTATATAAGCTCAGCATAGATCATTTGTACAAATCACCATTCAATCAAGTAATAAGAAATATCAGTTATTTTCGTTTTAATCAAAGAGTGTGTCCTTTGATCAAATCGTTGTCTTTAGAATACAAGTGAGGATTCCTTGTTTCTATAGATTTGTCTTTAGAGTTCTAATTGTGTGAAGCATTAGGATCTATTGGCATAGGATTAAGGCTTGTTTGAGTGATTCAGACATCCTTAATTCCCACAGATTGAGTGAGTCAATCATCCCACCGATTGAGGGAGTCGATCATACATTCTATCACCACCATCACCACCTTCTACTCACTTCCGCAGGCAGCTGGCTTAGGAATCTCCTGATCATCATCTGATCAAAGCACTGGTGTGATTCCGTGCCCGCATCATGAAATCCAATAGGATTGGCGATGAACTGATGATTCCAGTGCAAAGCTGAGCTGAATCGAGCTGAATCGAGCTGGTTAGCTTAAACCGCGATTTTCGGCCGGACTGATGGTTTCTCCGGACTGAGTTCAGTCGTGGACGGTTACTCCGGACGAGGCAACTTTTGGGTAATGCCGACCGAGTTTAGTCGTGGACGGTTACTCCGGATGAGGCAACCTTTGGTAAAGTTGACCGAGTTTAGTCATGGACGGTCGGGAGTTAGTCGGGACGAACGGATCGGTCGAAACAGCTCGACTCGTGGGTTGATTAGCTAAGAGTGGAATGAGGCGGTTGTTTGGTCGATACAAAAAGGACGCGTGTGCTGATACGGTTAATTGACCGCGTGTGTGAAAAGTCGCGCCGTACGTGGGGAAGTTATGGGCGCGCGTCAGAACGGTTTCAAGACGGTTATGACGACCGAAAACTGCCCAACCGTTCATTAAGTCGATCTCTGCGACCATTTGATCATTTATCTCGACCGAATTACTGCGAAAAACACAGAGAGAAATATTGAAGGCGATTGATTGAGAAACTTGAGAGAAAAAGAGAAATCCGGTAGTGACTTCGAGTAATCTGCTGTTTCTGACCGTACGTGTGAAGACTGCTATCGTGTGGCCTTGAACACGACTGTATCCATCATGATTGATCCGCAACAAGGGGTGTCAGAATTCGGTAACCGACAGGCTAAGGAAAAGGTGTGGACGATGGACCGCGGGACTAAGGCAGGATGGAACGGATGGGGGATTTGGGTAGATTTGGTCAAGACAATGTAATAGCTTATAGCGAACTGATAGCTTATAGCAGACTGATCATTGTACTTGCAACCTCTTAAATCTATATAAATTCGGTTTATGTTTAATACTTGTCTAAAAATTGCTCAAAGAATGCGAAAATAATTCTAAGTAAAATGGAATTTGAAAATGACCCAAGTCTGGACGAGGAAGTCGCCTGGACACTACCCGCGGGTGGGAAAAATTGGGTTGGGGCGTTTCAAGTTGGTATCAAAGCATGGTCAATTCTAGGACAGTTTTAAGCATATTCGGATTAGTGGGTTTAATCCATCCTTCCATCTGCGGGTTGTCTTGCGGTAAGTTGTTTTTCTGTGTTCTGAAAGATATTAGCTAATGATGTGGGCTAATTATCTTTGTTCTGGTCATCGCAGGTGACAGGGAATGACTATAACGTGACTGGAAACACGGATGGGATTGTGGAAACATCCGGGAATAATGAGGCAAGTACTGTGGCCGTGACTAAGGAATTACTGAATGCGGCAAGCGTGCTGAATGCTGCGAGTCAGGTGGCTACGGCTGCAGCCGGTGCTAGTTCTAGTACCTTTACAGGTGTTGAGACTGGCAACACTAATGCTAACGAGACTGGTACCGGTGCTGGTAATGCGACTGGTACCGCAGCTGGTAACGAGACTGGTACCACAGATGGTAATAGGTCTGATATTGCGGCTGGTGCCGAAACTGCTGCTGCGGCTGGAACTGCTGGGGCTCCTGTCGGACTAGGAGACGTATTGGGATTGCTGGCTCAAGTATTGCAAAGATTGTCGGCTGTTGTTCCTGGTGCGAATGCATAGTCGCCTGTGATTAATGTGGAATCGGTAGTGCAAGCGAAAGCCGGATTGCCTTTGCAGAAGCATCCGTCTTACCTTCAGGTGATAAGTCACATGCAAAAACTGGGAACAAAGTTCTTTACGGGCAGATCGAGTGCTATTGAAGCCGATCAGTGGTTGACTAGGTTGGAGAGGAACTTTGACTCCCTCCGTTGTCCAGATGCATACAAGAAAGACATTGCAGTGCATTATCTGGATTCTGATGCGCACACTTGGTGGCAAGGTGTGGCGGGTCAAGATGTGGACAAGCAATACACTTGGCCGATGTTTTGTGGGAAATTCCGAGCTAAATTCTTTCCAGCCGAGGAATTTGCTAAGTTGGAAGGTGCGTTCCTTAAGCTGGAACAAGGTTCAATGACCGTCAGTTAATACGAAGCTGAGTTTAACTGGCTAAAGAAGTATGCTGGTCGTGAAGCAGAGACTGAAGGGTCTTTGGTGCAGATGTTCATGCGCAGACTGCGTGTGGATATCAACAGCCGTTGCAAGATTCGCAACTATGACTCAGTTTCCGAGTTGGTCGAAAAGGCTGCGGAACAAGAAGAAGGTATCATTGCGGAAGCTAAGTTGTTTGGTGCTGGACCTCCGGGTTACTCTGGAAAAGATGCTGGGAAAAACAAGAAGTTTGGGAAGAGTCCCCAATCTGGCAAGTCATCTGGTGGGCGCAGTGTGTGCCCGACTTGCAAGAAGATGCATGTGGGAGCGTGTAGGACTGCCTCTGGGGCTTGTCACCGATGCGGCAGTATGGAGCATAAGGTGCGTGGTTGTCCTGAGGAAGACCAGAGGAATAAGGATCAGGCTCGGAACACTGGTGAGCGGTTGTGCTACAACTGCGGTGAAGCTGGGCATTACAAGAACCAGTGTCCAAAGCTAACTCCGAAGTCTGGGAAACGTCCAAGTGATGGGCAGGAATTGGCTACAAAGAGGCAAGCCATCATGCTGCGTGTGTATGCGGTTGGAGAAGGCTCCTCTGCTGGCCAGACTGGTACTCGTCCGATCAATGGTACGTTCTGTTACTTACCCTAAGCATTTCTGTCTCGGACAAGGGAGTGTCCGTAGATTCAGAAAAGATCAAGGTGATTGCGGAATGGCCTAGACCAAGGAACGCATCAGAGATAAGGAGTTTTCTTGGGTTGGCTGGATACTACCGACGTTTTCTTAAGGGTTTTGCGAGTATGGCTCAACCAATGACCAAGCTGACGGGAAAGGATGTTCAATTTGTTTGGTCTGATGATTGTGAGAAGTGTTTCGCTAAACTCAAGGAGATGCTCACTAGTACTCTGGTCTTAGCTCTGCCTATGGATGGCGAGCCTTATGTGGTTTACACGGATGCATCAAGGGTTGGACTTGGATGCGTCCTGATGCAACAAGGGAAGGTGATTGTCTATGCTTCAAGACAATTAAGGAAGCACGAAGGTAACTATCCGACTCATGACTTAGAGATGGGCGCAGTAGTGTTCGCGCTTAAGATTTGGCGGTCTTGTCACTATGGTGCTAAGGTCCAAGTCTTCACGGACCATAAGAGTCTGAAGTATATCTTCACTCAACCGGAACTGAATCTGAGACAGAGAAGGTGGATGGAGATAGTGGCGGATTTCGATCTGAGTATTGACTACCATCCGGGAAAGGCAAACCAGGTTGCGGATGCACTGAGCCGGAAGAGAGTGGCAGTGGATTCGGAAAAAGATATGGAAGGATTGGTTCATATAGTTGTTACATTGAGGCTTTGTGCCTTAACGGATGACCTTGAGCCGCTGGGTCTTAAGGCAGTGGAACGAGCAGACTTGCTGAACCGGGTGCGGGTTGCTCAGATGGGAGACGAGTTTCTTCCTAAGATAGTACAGAATGAGAAGACTGAGTATCAGGTTGCGACTGATGGTACGATTCTTGTGAATGGCCGGGTGTGTATTCCGGAGAATCAAGTGTTGCGTGATGAGATTCTGAGTGAAGCGCATCACTCTAAGTTTTCGATCCATCCTGAAGCGACTAAGATGTACCGTTATTTGAAGAG
This sequence comes from Isatis tinctoria, assembly GCA_010577795.1. NCBI lineage: Eukaryota > Viridiplantae > Streptophyta > Magnoliopsida > Brassicales > Brassicaceae > Isatis > Isatis tinctoria. The sequence continues at coordinate 69,654 of VHIU01000201.1, forward strand.
GTACTATCACTGGGTTGGAATGAAAAGGGATGTTGCGAAGTGGGTTGCTAAGTATCCAACCTGTCTGATGGTTAAGGCCAGCATAAAGTTCCGAGCGGATTGTTGCAAAGCTTGCCCATTCCGGAGTGGAAGTGGGACATGATCACGATGGATTTCGTGACTGGATTTCCGGCTTGTAATGGCAAGGATGCGATCTGGGTGGTCGTAGATAGACTGACCAAGTCAGCACATTTCCTCCCAATCAACAAGGCGGATAACGCGGCGGCTTTGGCTAAGTTATACGTGGATCAGATCGTAAGATTGCACGGAGTACCGTTTAGCATTGTGTCAGACCGCGATGCTAAGTTTAAATCGACATTTTGGAGGGCAATGCAGAAGTGTATGGGGACAAAGGTCTACATGAGTACGACTTATCACCCCCAAACAGATAAGCAATCCGAGAGGATGATCAGAACACTTGAGGAATTGTTGAGAGCTTGTGTTCTGGACTGGGGCGGTAAGTGGGATCAGTACTTACATTTGGCTGAGTTCTCGTACAACAATAGCTACCAAGCTAGTATTGGAATGTCGCCTTATGAAGCGCTGTACGGATGGCCATGTAGAACACCGTTATGCTGGACTCAAGTGGGGGGAGCGCAGCATATTTGGCCAGGATTTTGTTGAGGAAACGACTTGAAACAACCCCGGAATCCACCTAAGCTAGATCAAGCGGAGATCAGGAGATTCGAAGCCTTTGCACGGGGAAGATGGAATGATGAACGAAGGTAGAGATGGAGATGAATGGATGCTGGTTGATTCCACAAGCAGCAAACGAACAGGAGACTTGATTCCACAAGTATTCTGGTCGGAATGGAGTGAATGCACCACAAAGATTATGAGGGGATCTCTGATACAGCAATAACAAAACAAAGAAGAATCCCAGATTGTTCTAAGTTTCAAAGAGTTGTTATTTCTGAAGAAAGTTCGGTTTTTATTTCATCAAGTCTGAAAGTTGTACAAGGCTGTAAAGGGACCTTATATACTGGTCCAAGCAGCTGGTGCCCTTCATGGGGTCTTAAAGGAGATTACAATTGAATGCAAAACGAAATTATAGCTAATGGACACAAAAATTGGCTAACATGATGCCTTAGACTAATAAAATTCAAACTAAGCATTAAATAAGAAAATCACTGAAAATATGTTAGTCAAGATAATTCAAATATAATTCAAATGGTATTCATACCTTGGCTTTGGTCGTGGCCCCTTGATATGGTAAGTTGATTCTTTGTCCTTGAAGAATTGTGAAGGAATGAATGTAGACAATTTGATGAAGAATCTTGAGCCTAGATAAGGAAGGTTGGTCCATGAGTTTCTCCAGTTGATCATGTGCATATTGGTGGAGTTATGGACGTCCTTTGATGTCTCTGGTTGGTGATAAATGTCTCCTGGTCTCCAAATCTTGGTTTGGGAGAGATTAAACCAGTTGGTTACCATACTTTCCTTAGTTAAGTCCAAGATGACATGTTTAGGAAAATAGGTGATAACTTGGGCCTCTGTAGGATGTTTTTCCATTTCTTGGGCTTCCTGGAACCATAAGAGATCTATTAACAATCTCCAAGTGGTTTGACGCAAAAATATTGAGTGATCTGGGCTGTGTAGCTCAATCTTTAGCCTAGTTGCGAATGGTGGTCGAAAACCGGTTAGCCATCTTGTAAAATCAATAACGTCTAAGTCTGAACTCGGTTTGATATGAATCCAATTTTCCGTGCTTCCTTTATGAGTTTAGAATCCAACACAATTGGATTTGTTTCTTAATTCCTTCTGTTTCAGTCTGTAAGCCTCTTTTAGTAGTCGCCGGTCTTCATCAGTTCCATTGGCGATCTTCTGGATTGAATCTCCAATAAATTCTTCTTGGAAAACTCTTTTGGGATGATTCTTCTTCTTGGTGTCTCCTAGATGGGTTGAGTGTGTGATCCAAGTGTTGTTTGACCTGGAACGTTTGGTCATGACCTCCATTTGAGCTGAATTCAGCTTGCTGGTCTCCTTGGCTCTCCTTAGCTTCATATTTTTCAGTTCCAGGGTTGTCTCCGGGTTGGCTGGCCTGGTGCTGGTTCTCAGGCATACATCACGACTGAGAGGATCAGGGTTCTGAAGTTAAAGATGAAGGAAGCTCAGGACAGACAAAAGAGTTATGCGGATAAACACAGAAAGAAGTTGAAATTTGCGGTAGGAGATATGGTTTATCTCAAGACCGTGACCTACAAGGGGAAAGACCGAGCTTCCAAAAACGCAAAGCTCAGTCCGAGGTACATGGGACCGTATGAAGTCCTTGAAAGGATCGGCAAGGTAGCTTATCGGCTGGACTTACCATCGTCTATGGATGCGTTCCATAACGTGTTCCATGTATCTCAGCTTAGGATGTGCATTTCTGATCGGCACAAGGTAGTGGCTGAACCTCCACAGGATATGAGGCTGAATCTGACTGTGGAAGGAAGACCAATCCGAATCATTGGGAAGAAGTCTAAGCCTAATGGCCGCAAGAAGACAAAAATGATTCAGGTTGTCTGGGATTGTGATGGTGAAGAGGAAATCACTTGGGAACCTAAGGAAAGGATGAAAGCCGAATTTCCTAAATGGTTTGAGAAGCTGGAAGAGAAACCAGGAAGGAAGAAAAGACTTGAGGACAAGTCTAAACCAAGTGGGGGAGACTTGTAACACCTGTGATCGGCAATCTAGTCCGGGTTGGCTACGGGTGACTTTTTGGAATCGACAGTTTTGGTCGGAACTTGGTGAAATCCAATAGGTTTGGCGATGAACTGATGATTCCAGTGCAAAGCTGAGCTGAATCGAGCTAAATCGAGCTGGTTAGCTTAAACCGCGATTTTCGGTCGGACTGATGGTTTCTCCGGACGAGGCAACTATGGGTAATGCCGACCGAGTTCAGTCATGGACGGTTACTCCGGACGAGGAAATCTTTGGGTAATGCCGACCGAGTTTAGTCGTGGACGGTTACTCTGGATGAGGCAACCTTTGGTAAAGCTGACCGAGTGTAGTCATGGACGGTCGGGAGTTAGTCGGGACGAACGGATCGGTCGAAACAGCTCGACTCGTTGGTTGATGAGGTAAGAGTGGACTGAGGCGGTTGTTTGGTCGTGTGCTGATACGGTTAATTGACCGCGTGTGTGAAACGCGCCGTTCGTGGGGAAGTTATGGGTGCACGTCAGAACGGTTTTAAGACGGTTTTCACGACCGAAAACTGCCCAACCGTTCATTAAGTCGATCTCTGCGACCATTTGATCATTTCTCTCGACCGAATTACTGCAAAAAACACAGAGAAAAATATTGAAGGCGATTGATCGAGAAACTTGAGTGAAAAAGAGAAATCCGGTAGTGACTTCGAGTAATCTGCTGTTTCCGACCGTACGCGTGAAGACTGCGATCGTGTGGCCGTGAACGCGACTTTATCCGTCAGGATTGATCCGCGACAAGAGGTGTCAGAATTCGGTAACCGACAGGCTAAGGAAAAGGTGTGGACGATGGACCGCGGGACTAAGGCAGGATGGAACGGAAGGGGGATTTGGGTAGATTTGGTCAAGACAATGTAATAGCTTATAGCGAACTGATAGCTTATAGCAGACTGATCATTGTACTTGCAACCTCTTAAATCTATCTAAATTCCGTTTATGTTTAATACTTGTCTAAGAATTGCTCAAAGAATGCGAAAATAATTCTAAATAAAACGGAATTTGAAAATGACCCAAATCTGGACGAGGAAGTCGCCTGGACACTACCCGCGGGTGGGAAAAATTGGGTCGGGGCGTTTCACAAACCTTCTAAACAAATAGGAGAGTCCTAAACAGTTTTTTGAGGAATCCAAGTGAACTTTTCACTTAAATGTGAACCACTTAAAATTAGCAAGTGTCGTAAGAGTTTCTCACTAATATTCATCAGAAATACTTTTGCTTTTCTTCTCTTAATTTTTTAAGTTTTTTTTAAAAAATTTATTGTTGAAAACTATATTGGGTATTTACTTATGGAGATGCTCTTACGTCTACAAAATGACAATAGGGGATCTGACCAGTCAGCATTTCCAGAACTGTGCACCAAGGCTCCATATATCAGCTGAACTTCTATACCCGTCAGTAATCTTCGGGTTAATAGCCTAATCAAATTATTATGTTCTATTTAGAACGAACCTATCTGTTACGTTTGATTACTATACTCGCACACATACAGTTATACAAATCATAAATCAAAAGAGTAGAAAGGATTATCTCCCAAAACAATTAATACCTCTGGAACCATCCAGAATAGACCTGCTTTATTGTTGTTCAATTTTGAAACCTGAATAACAAGATTGAGATAAGTATCAATAAAAAGATGTAAGCCATGTACCAAGTTATTACGTTAGAGAAAAAATTATAAACATTTATTAGTGGAAAAGAACCTTTCGTAATCCAAAATATGCAAGCTTTACAGCTCCAGTGGCGTCCACCAATATGTTTGCCCATTTGATGTCCCTTTGTCGCATCAGATGAGAAAAGTAAGCGACCCAGAAAATGCCCTAAATCAGAGGCTTTCGAAATACAAGAACAACTATGACAAGCGAGTTTGTTGAAAGATAGTACTGGAGAGAAGTTTCTACCAGTCTTACCCGTGGATAAAACCTTCTCCATGGAGATATTTCAAACCATCAAGAATCTGTTTTGTGCATACGGAGGCTACAGAGTCAATAAACTGGTGTCTTTGGTAGAGTTTTAAAAGGGATCTTTGGGATACAAGCTCAAGAAAGATGTACAAATTCTATCCAGCCTGCAAACATCAAAAGGCGTTGTTACGATTGAGCAAAGAAATGCTTAGGCAGCTGCAACTGAGAATAGGAAAGCCAGACCCCAAGATTGATCGGATTTCAAATACAATTGGTCGGCTTACAGACCCCAAGATTGGTCGAATTCCAAATACAATCGATCGCATCGGTTCTACGGAATCCGGATACCTGGTTCATCCAAGATAAACCGAGAACATGAAAGCCAGAACGGGGTCCTACCTTGGCTGTGCCACGATATCTCACGATATTCCGATGCTGAAGCTTACTTATGACAGATCAATGAGTCCATATTAGAAATGGTAGTGAAACATGCTGCGGATCTTATATCTCACCCCCTCGAGTTGTTGTATCCATTCTTGTGCTTGACTTCCTGGACCAAGTAGTGAAACTTCCTCGACAGCAAAGGAGTCCCCATCTCTGCATTAACATAAACATCAACAAAATATAATGATAGGCATCAGCCAAAGCCATTAAGAATTAGCAACCAATAAGACTTACCCAGAAGTGCCTTCATACACGGAGCCAAATGATCCTCTTCCAAGAATAACACCCTTCTGCCAACACATGTCCATAGATCCGGATGAATAAATGGCCAAGAATTTTAGTTTTGTTATAAATCTAATAATTATGTGTGTATTATTATGAAGACCAAAGGCCTCTTTATATAGTGATTACACAAGTGGAGAACATGAAATATTACATAAACTAGAAAAGGTAAACTTTGGACCACAAGGAATAGGAAATTGGACCGTCTAGGACAAGAACTGGGCCGATTATGGAGATCCAACCTCAATGGATTATAACACTCCTCCTTGATTGACATAACCGGTTGTGATGATGATGAGATCTTAGTAATACGCTTGGGGATGCTGCCTCATTAAAACCTTTCTAAGGAAAACCCAGTGGGACAAAACCTTAGCGAGGAAAAAGAGTACAACACGTATTACTCCCCCCTGAAAAGATCATCACTCTAAGTCCTTTAATCGGCGCATGCCGATCTGATGCATTAGCTTCTTCAATGTGGAGGTTGGAAGCGACTTCGTGAATAGGTCGGCTGAGTTGTCGCTTGAACGGACTTGGAGCACTTTGATTTCTCCGGCCTTCTATAGGTCGTGAGTGAAAAAGAACTTCGGTAGTATGTGCTTCGTCCGATCTCCTTTGATGTATCCATCCTTCAACTGAGCTATGCATGCGGCGTTGTCCTCATACATGATGGTCGGTTCTTCTTTCCCTTCTGTCATCCCACAATCTCGTCTTATGTGTTGAGTCATTGACCTCAACCAAACACATTCTCGGCTGGCCAATATCTCTGCGTGATTGGACGATGTAGCCGTGAGTGTCTGCTTCATGGACCTCCACGAAATGGATGTTCCACCGTGAGTGAAGACATATCCCGTCTGGGATCAACCGTTGTGCGGATCCGAAAGGTAACCTGCGTCAGCAAAACCAACTAAACCTTCCTTGTTAAGGTTAGTGTAAAACAGACCCATGTCCTTCGTCCCTTTCAGGTAACGAAGTAGATGTTTAATCCCGTTCCAGTGCCTTTGGGTCGGACAAGAACTGAATCTTGATAGGAGGTTCACGACAAAGCATATGTCCGGCCTAGTGTGACTAGCCAAATACATTAACGCTCCTATGGCACTGAGATATGGCACTTCGGGACCAAGGACTTCTTCATCCTTTTTCTTTGGACCGAATGGATCACTGTCCAATCCGAGGCTTCTCACCATCATTGGGCTACTCAGTGGGTGAGTCTGGTCCATGTTAAAACGCTTGAGTACTTTTTCTGTATATGTCATTTGATGCACAAGGATTCCATTATTAATGTACTCGAGCTGTATTCCCAAACAGAACTTTCCTAAGTCTTTCATTTCAAACTGTATTCAACCGTTTGGGATATTTCCTCAGAGGTTCCTAGGATGTTCAGGTCATCAACATACACCGCGATGATTACAAATCCCTTAGGAAATTTCTTTATAAATATGCATGGACTTATGGGATCGTTCTTATAGCCCTCTTTTACTAAGTACTCGCTTAGTCTATTATACAACATGCGGTCTGACTGTTTCAATCCATAGAGCGATTTATTCAGCTTAATACAATGCTCGTATCGAGAACTTCTTTTATCTTTCAGCTCTATGCCCTCTGGGACTTTCATATAAATTTCGTTATCCAGTGGACCATATAAGTATGCGGTTACAACATCCATTAACCGCAGATCTAAATTTTTCTCTTATGGTCAGACTTATCAGGAATCTAAAAGTCGTTGCATCCACCACAGGGGACTATGTCTCCTCATAATCGATTCCTGGCCTTTGTGAGAATCCTTGTGCCACAAGCCGTGCTTTGTGTCTAACGATTTCACCTTGTTCGTTTTTCTTCCTCACAAAGACCCATTTATGTGCAACTCGTATAACATCATGAGGTGTCCGAATTATGGGACCAAAAACCTCTCTCTTCTTTAAAGAGTTTAACTCCACGTTTATAGCATCTTTTCATTTATGCCAGTCTAATCGGCGAGTGCACTCTGAAATGGACGTGGGTTCTAGATCCTCATTCATGAGCTCAAGTGCTACATTGCATGCAAATATTTCATCAATGTCGACATCTTTTCTGTTCCATTGGATTCCAGACGAGACATAATTGATCGCGATCTCTTGGTTATCAGGAACTTCAGGCCCATGAAGCTTGGCGTCCCAAGCAACATTTTCCGGCACCTTAGGTTCATTTATGTCTGGAACGTCCACTATCTCCTCGGTCTGAATTTTAGCACAATTCTTTCATTTCCTAGGAGTCTTATCTTTGGAACCAATTGGTCTTCCACGTTTTAATCGTGGTTTAGACTCAGTAGCCACTTGACTCGGTCCTTCTTGGACATCAATACGCATCGGTGCATTCACGGCTGGTATATGCGATTTCGTTATCCTCTTTGGGTCTGCAAAGGAATCTGGCAATTGTATAGCTAGCTTTTGCAAATGTATTATCTTTTGGACCTCTAAATCACTTTCACGAGTCCGAGGATCTTGCCATTTTAAGAATGTTTGATTTCATGCAATTTCTTTTACCAGCCGGTTTCCATCACCTAATGTTGGAAAAACAGATTCGTCAAAGTGACAATCCGCGTACCTGGCCTTAAATAAATCTCCGGTGGCCGGCTCAAGGTACTTTATGATTGTGGGAGAATCATATCCAACATATATCCCCATCCTCTTTTGAGGTCCCATCTTAGTCCTCTGTGGTGGTGTAATCTGCACATAAACTGAGCAACCGAATATCTTAAGATGGGAAATGTCTGGCTCTTGTCCCATAAATAATTGGGATGGGGAATATCTATTGTCACTTGATGGCCTGATGCGAATTAGTTCGGCAGCGTGTAAGACCGCATGTCCCCAAGCAGATACATGAAGCTTTGACCTCATGAGTAATGGTCTAGCAATCAACTGTATGCGTTTAATAAATGACTCGGCCAAGCCGTTTTGTGTATGTACATGTGCCACAGAGTATTCAACACTTAGCCCCATGGACATACAGTAGTCATTAAACGCTTGGGAAGTGAATTCACCAGCATTGTCCATTCGTATGGTTTTCAGAGGAAAATCTGGAAAGTGAGCCCTTAGGCGTATTATCTGAGCAAGGAGTCTTGCAAATGCCATATTCCGTGATGAAAATAAGCATACATGTGACCATCTTGTAGATGCGTCAATGAGGACCATAAAATATCGGAATGTCCCACAAGGTGGGTGTATTGGTCCGCATATGTCTCCTTGAATTTTTTCCAGGAAATTTATTCTTTCCTTAGTCACTTTCACTGGTGATGGCCTTACAAAGAGTTTCCCTTGTGAACACGAGGCACAAGTAAGATTTTTCGGGATAACTCTCATTTCTTTCAAGGCGTGCCCATAAGTATTGGCTATTAATTTTTGCATCATATTCGACCCGGGATGTCCCTGTCCCAGCCGGTCGTGCCATAGGGTAAACCTATCCGTGAACTCTTTGTTTACGGTGGCATTGGCCTCAATCATATTGACCTTAGTGCAATATAAGCCGGTAGCTATAGCAGGTATAGTCTTTAAGACTTTCTTTTGGCCTTGGGCGATTTTAACTATCTGAATAAATTCTCTGTTTCCTCCGCCCATTGTTTCCACATGATAACCATTCAGACGAATGTCCTTAAAACTCAATAAGTTACGATTTGAGCTAGGTGAAAACAATGCATCAGGGATTTCTAGATGCGTGCCTTTAAGCATTAAAATATTGGTCTGGCCGTAGCCTTCTATTAGGCTGGCCATTCCTGCTATAGTACTTATGTTTGTCTTTTTGAGTGTAAGATTTATGAAGTATCTTTTATCTTTTAGAATCGTGTGGTTTGACCCACTATCCACCACGAACTCGTCCATACTTCATAAAATAAGAATTTATGTCTTAAAAGCCATAAATTATTCATTCAAATCAAAGAAACAAATCCAAAGACATAAATCCAATCAAATCAAAGCAAACATAAAAGCAACATGAGCTTTAAATCGGAATCTGATCTCTTAGTCAACTTTTGAACTGCCCTCACAGTCCGAGGTTTCCTCCTCGTCATTTGTTCCGGGAGTTTCCATCTCATTGCATCTTTTCAGCAGTTCATCACATCTGCTGATGATTTCTTTGGTCCCATGTCCTCTTCTGAGGTAATGAAATAGGTCATTATAGTTGGTAAAACTTTTGGCCTTAAGTGATAAAATCACATCTCGTGGATCGAGTGTAGAGATGGTTTTTTGTAAAAGATCCTCATCTGTTACCACTTCGCCGCATAGCATGAGGCCATGGACGATTTTCATTAGGACAGAGTTGTATGCATCCGCGGATTCACAATCCGGGAAACCGAGAGTCTCCCATCCTTCCATGGAGTTTTGCCACAGTACCATTGAAAATCTTTCACCCAACTTTGTCCAAAGATCAAAAGGGTCTTTAACGTCTTGGTACTGATTTCTCAGTTCTTCAGTGAGATGGAAGCGCATAATTCTTATGGCTCTTTCCCTTTGGCTTTCTACTTCATAATTGCCATTTGTGATGCATCTTCCGAGTCCCCTAGTTTGCAGAGCATTTCTAGTGCTCATTACCCATTCTAGGAAATAATCTCCGGAGAGATTTAGGACCGGGTAATCTGAGTTGTTGACTTTTGTCATCTGAAAATATGCATCAACATTCTCTTAGGGCTTTTAATAAAATTCGGACCTTAGGAAGATGGCCGATTTTGATTCATTCGATTTTTAAGCTTTCAAGCAATCAAGCAATTTATGCAATTCAAACACTTATCTATGTGACCGATTTTAATTATGGGTTTATGCAATTGTATTTTCGATTTTAACAAATATCTTTTATGCAAGATTAATCCTAAACAATTAATTAAAAGGATAATCATGCAAAAGGAAAAGGATATTCTAAAACTTTCCTTTTCTCTAAAAGGAAAGTATTAGAATTTCCTATTTGGAATAGGATTAGGGTTTAGCAATCACGATTTCATCTTCTTCTTTTTCTATGGGTGCCGATATTTTTTTTCTTTTCTTAGTGTTTTCGATTTCAAGCTTTGGGTAGACAAACAAGAACATTCAATCTAGCAATCCTAACTCATGAACAAGCAAACCGATTTCAAGAGATGATTCAAATTCGGTTTCAACAACAATATTATGCTGTCCGATTTTTTCATTCAGTTTAACAAGCATGGCCGATTATAAACATCAATGAAAACAAGCCATATGATTCGATTTTAATCATGCAAACAAGTTCATCAATCATAAAATCCGATTTTTAGGGTTTAATATATATCTCATGTCCAATTCGATTTGGTTTAAACAAAACTCAAACAAGATTAAACAAGCAAATCGATTTTATGTCTTGTCTTTAGTATAGATCCAAGTTCAAGTATGAGTTTTAACAAGATCAATCAAGTTGGATGAGAGAATCGATTTTAGGGTTTAGATGTTCTTAGGTCAGATTCGATTTTCTCTTTGTTATTAGATTATGGATTTACCTTGATCACTTTTTGATTAAACTTGTATGAACTGTGAGAGCCGAAACTCACACTGTCGAAATTTATATTTTGCGGGGCTCCGAAACACTACAAGAAAACATCGATATTCTGAGGGATATTCCGAGGGAAAATGATTTCCTCGGAATTTTCTGACGAAAAACCGAGGAAACTCCGAGAAAAGGGAGTTCCTCGGAATTCGGAAGTTTCCGAGGATCCCACGTTTCCTCGGAATTTTCCGAGGAAATTTCGAGGAAACAGGGTCCGTCGGAAAAAACCGACGGATATTTCTAAAATACCGAGGAAAGTTTGTAGCCGTTAGAGAGCCGTTGGGAGAGCCGTTGGGCGATTTCAAGAATTCCGAGGAAATACCGAGGAAGGGTGGATTTTCCTCGGAATTTCCTCAGTATGTCGGCAGGATTCCATCTATAAATACAACCACCCCTCTTCCTCTTCATTCACTCCATTTCTTCTTCTTTCCTCCCACTATCTTTACACACGATTTTGCTTTTAAAAAAACATGTCTTCTTCAAATTATTATCGTTCTCGGATGGATCGACCTCATTTGGATCCGAACACGAAATTGCTTACGAAAGAATACGAAAGAGGTCTAAAGGAATTCATGGGGTTAGTTCAACGACAACCGGAAGCCGAAACAGGTAAGTTAAGATGTCCTTGTTCTAATTGTAAAAATAGAAAGGTTATTAAAGAGTTGGATGTTTGGACACATATTTTTTTAAATGGGTTTACACGAAGTTACAAAATTTGGTATCATCACGGGGAAACTGATTATGAACCTGGTAGTACTAGCGAACCTCGGCCGGCGGTTAGATTAGAAGAACCAATTAGAACGGATTTAGATTATGGTGTAGGTATTGAGCAGATGGTAAATGATCATTTTAGAGGGAAAGATTTACCCAATGCAGAAGTTAGGAGATTTTATGATATGTTGGATGCTGGAAAGCAACCTTTGTATGAAGGTTGCAGAGATGGTCATTCAGCTTTATCATATGCTACAAGACTGATGGGCATTAAAACAGATTATAACTTGGCTGAAGACTGTGTGGATGCGATAGCTGATTTTGTAAAAGGTATTCTACCTGAGGATAATGTAGCTCCAGGTTCATACTACGAGGTTCAGAAACTCGTATCTGGTGTTAGTTTACCGTATGAGGTAATAGATGTATGCAGCGATAACTGCATGATTTATTGGAGGGCGGATGACCAGCGGATTACATGCAAATTTTGTGGGAAGCCTCGTTACAAAGATACGAGTGGAAGAGTTCGAGTGCCATATAAAAGGATGTGGTATTTGCCTTTGAAGGAAAGGTTGCAGAGGTTGTATCTTTCGGAACGCACAGCGCAACGAATGAGATGGCATGCGGAGCACTAAACAGATGGTGAGATTAGACATCCTTCAAATGCAAAAGCGTGGAAGCATTTCCAATAAAAGTATCCCGACTTTGCATATGAGAGAAGAAATGTCTACCTTGGATTATGTACCGATGGTTTCAGCCCGTATGGGAAGAGTGGAAGACAATATTCTCTATTGCCAGTCATTGTTACACCATATAACTTACCCCCAAACTTGTGCTTGCGACGAGAGTTTTTGTTTCTCTCCATTCTCGTTCCCGGACCAGAGCATCCTAAGAGATCACTTGATGTGTTTCTTCAGCCACTAATATATGAGTTGCAACAACTATGGGCTCAAGGTGCTGAAACATACGACATTTCGTGTAAAGAAAACTTTCAAATGCGGGCAGTACTAATGTGGACAATAAGTGATTTTCCAGCATATGGTATGTTATCTGGATGGACAACGCATAGGAGGCTATCATGTCCATATTGTCAAGATGTCACAGATGCTTTCCAACTAAAGAACGGAAGAAAAACGTGTTGGTTTGACTGTCACAGACGATTCCTACCACATGATCATCCATACCGTCGGAGTAAGAATTTCTTTAGGAAGAACAAACATGTGTTTGATGGTCCACCTGAGGAAGTTAGTGGGAAAGTTTTGAAGACACAACTAAGAGATTTTGGTGCAGAAAGGACGCCAGACGTTGGTGGACATGGGCATTTTCCGGTAGATGCTGTTGGAGAACTACATAACTGGCACAAAAAAGTATTTTCTTTGATTTGCCATACTGGGAAGATCATCTGCTAAGGCATAATTTAGATGTCATGCATATTGAGAAGAACTTTTTTGACAATCTCATGAACACGATCCTTAACGTTAAAGGTAAAACAAAGGATAATTTGAAGTCAAGACTGGATTTAGTCGATATATGTGCTCGTCCAGAACTTCATGTTGATGAGAATGGTAGGGCTCCTTTTCCCATATACCGACTTGATGCAGAGGGGAAAAATGCGTTCTTTGATTGGATTTCAAACGATGTGGAGTTTCCAGATGGTTACGCATCTAATTTGCGAAACTGTATCGACAGAAAGGAAGGAAAGTTTATTGGCTTGAAAAGTCACGATTGCCATGTGATGATGCAGCGCCTCCTTCCGTTTGCCTTCAAGGAACTATTACCACGAAAAGTTCATGAAGCTGTTGCAGGGATAAATGCTTTCTTCCGCGATTTATGCAGTAGATCAGTGACTCTTGAAGGTATTACAAATTTGAAGACTAACATTGTAACACCCCCGACCCGGACTAGACAGGACCGGCCACCCAACAATCAAACAAGAACATGAACCGGCCGACCCACGCCCTAGCCGACCCGGAGATGCCACAGTACGGGGTTAAATAATGAGTCAGTTCATTCCAGGATGAAGTCCGAAAACAGAACCGTCCCATTACCTAACTCTGTTTACCTCTAGACTTTGGCCTAAGGCTTTGCAACCCGTACCTCGGTCTAAAGTTGTGATCTAGTTTGGACCGAACTAGATAATATCAGCGGAAGACTCAATATATAAAGTGCAAGGAAGTTTTAAATAAAAACATACTTCATTAACATAAGTTTCAGAGTTCTTAAACATCAAAACATCTAAAGTTTACGAAAGACGGATACAAACAAAACGATGTCCGCGGACGCTAAAAACCGAATAAGATACTACATGATAGATTACAGGCACAAGCCTAAAACGTCCCGCACTTACAAAGCACCACTGGAAAACCGAGATCAGAGCACCGATCCTAATGAGCGCCATGCTAACGGTCCAAGCTAAGGGTTCCTGAAAGGAAAAGGGCAAGGGGAGAAAGGGGTGAGTAATCAAAAGATTACTCAGTGAGTTTCAGGACTCACCGAGACAACAAAGCAATAAAACACTCAACCCACAACAATAAAATCAAGCAATTAATCAAGCATGCAAATAGCCGAAGCAACATAAAAGTAGATAGCCGAAGCACAAAAACAAGGTTAGTCCGCGTTCTCACAACGCCTTCCACCGCGTGGGCACTGAGATCTCAAAGTATGGCGGATCCCTCGTGAACACCCTGCACTTGACTATCACAAAGACCATCAAGCCGGAACATCACCATCTAACACCGGCCCATGGCCCAAGTGCAGATTACGGTCCAGTTCCGCCCTTCCTCTTCCGGAACACCGTCTCCGTACCCCGTCGGGTACACTCGGCCAATTAGGCTGCAACCCCGTCTCTCCGAGTCTTCCCCACCTCTCAGTCCATCGATGCCGTGGAGGGCTTGGGGATCACGCACATACCGCCACTGAACCGAATCTTTACGGCTCCGCTTCAGTCCAAAAGCTACCCGCAAACGGACTGACTCTACAACCACAAAACTCAACTCCACCACAACTCAACTCCACATAAACAATCTGATCTCACGGCTCTCACTAGCCCGAGACCAAATAAAACCTTCTGTGGTGTTACCTGCATGAAAACGTTAGTTTACACCACAGAGGTCACCTGCACAACAACTACTAAACAGTACACAGAGATAATCACAATCATGCATGCAACAAACAATTAACATGCAACAAACAATCAAACAAACAATTAACATGCAACAATCAATTCAATCAATATTTTTAAATCCCTTTTTAAAATCAAACCTTCTTTCACAAGCAATAAAGAAAATCATTTGAAATAATTCTTTTCTGAAATCAAAAATCCAAGTGAAAACCTTTTCTTTTAAAACCACTTCCAAATACAGCTCTTTTATAAATCATTTTGAAAACTCTCTTATAAATCCTTTTGAAAATTCTTTTATAAATCCTTTTTAAAACTCTTTTATAAAATCCTTTGAAAATCCTTTCATAAAATCCTTTTATTAAAACCACATGAAAATTCTTCTCCTTAACCCACTACCCCATGCAACCTAAACACTCTAAGACAAACCTATCCACTCTTCAAAAGAAATTCCTAAAACTATCCATGCAAAGATGTTTCTCTCAACCTAACATGCAAACTCATCTTATCATACTACCTAACCCACAAACTTCTAATCAACCCTAGTTTTGACAATCCTAACAATCTTTAACTAATTACTAACAATTTTAACCAAAAACAAGCTGATCTAAACATCTAGACTCATCTAAACTTAAATAACCAACAATTAAATTATTTTCCCTAAAACCTCAACTCAATTTACATACAAATTCCTAACATGCAAAGCCTAATTCATTAATATTCTAAAAATCAGATTTTATTTAATTAATTTCTAATTACTAACCCCTACAAACAACTATCTAACTAAGAGATCTAACTTATCAACCACATGCAAATGAAAAATCTATCTATTAATCTAATTTCAAGTTCTAATCTACATGCATGCAAAGATCTAGTCCTAATATGCTATTTAAAACTACATGCAAGGCTAAAAGACACAAATAATCCTAGACTTACATGCAAGACTCTACACAACTCATGCATGCACCCCAAAACAAGAAAATCCAAGTTTTAAAAATCAAGTTTTATCAAACCAAATAGCTTTGAAAACTCAAGGAAAACAAGATCTTTTTCAATCAAAAAGTTTTTCAAATCCAAAGAACTGAAAATCAAACTTTGAAAGAGAAGCTTTTGAAAATTGATTGTAAAACAATTTTAAAACCAATTTTTAAGAAAATCAAAATCAAAGAGGAAAAGAAACAAGCAAAGAACTTCTAACCCTGTCAAGCCTACAGCGTTATGTATGAACATAAGGTGCAGATCATGAACAGAGAAAGACAACCACACTGAAACCCACCTTGAACAATCGGATGAGAGAAGAAAGAAGAAGAAGAAGAGCTAGACTCCAACCAACAAACAGAACCTCCTAGACTCAGATCCTCTCTCTCACGCCTCTAATCTCTCTCTCTCTCTCTAAAACTAAACCTTTGGTCTCTTATTTTTGTGGAAGCAAGAAAATGTGAAGAGAACCCCTTGTATTTATAATGGGAGGAGAGAGGAATGTGTGAAAATGAGTTAGTGGAGGGAACTCATATCTGCTTGACACATAACCCTTAGCCATGCTGAAATACCCCCTTCTAGACTCTCCATTTCGTGCATGCAAAGGTACAGCTGGTCCCCCATGCAATTTTTCTCAATTAACTCTCTCTTCCTTTGATTTTCTTGAAAATACCTAAGTACTCATTGCTTCCTGCCACCTGGTCACCTCAAACAGTTTCTGAAGTCCCTATTAGGCAAACAGTAGTTGCTTGGCATGCATGGAGTCGAAATTAAGTGCACAGGTCTCCTCTCTTGGATTGTAGTTGCTGGAACTGCCTCATTTAATACCTTCCAGATACTAAATGCACAACTGTTGATCTACCCAGTCAAAAATCACTCTGTTTCTTTCTAATGCTCCTCTGACATGTCCTTAGTGTCTCCACAAAATTTCAGGAATTTTGGTCGGGTGCTTCACCACTTATGAATTATTTGGCTCCACATGCTTCATTTCGAACCCTACTAGCATTTACTCCATATCTGATGTTCCTGCCAGTCAAAACTCAATCTACTTCGTGCCAAATCTTCCTACACGTGTATAGTGTCTTCACAAAAATTTCCAGCATTTATGAATGGCTCAAACTCCTCTTTTTGAATTTAGAACTCCGATTGGTCCTTCTTCTCGCAAAAACTGACTTCCACGAATTTTCTTTGTCTCCTCGGAATTTTTTTTCACTTGAATCCTTTTGAAACGGCTTCATTAATGTCCTGTGCAGATACGCTCTGAATCCCATAATATTTAAAATTGTCCTGACCAGATTTTAAAAATTATTTCTCCTTGCTGCTTTAATCCGCTCTTGACTGTGGTATTACATTCACCCCCCCCCCCCCCCCCCCCCCCTAAATTGAATTCGTCCTCGAATTCATTGCTCCTTGGGGTTCCTCAGCTTTGTCCTTAAGCTGGATTCCCTGAACAAGCCTAAGCTTCCATTTTCCTGACTAGACCTCTGATCCTTTCCTCCACTTGCTTGAACATCCTCTACTCTTGTCTTGTTCCATCTCTGATTTGTCCGGGGCTCCTGCTGATCTCTGGTCCTGACTTTTCCTCTGCTTCTGGTACTTCCCCACTCCACTTCTCAATACTCCACCTCAATCCCATCTCATACATTCACATTTCTTGTCCACATGGTTTCCTATTGGATTTGGGTCTAAACGAACTCGGGTTCCTACTCAAATCAATCCTAAACTCTCTCGAACCTTTCTAAACACGCAACCAAACACACAACAAAGATTAGGGAAGCGCCCAATATTACGAACCTTGGCCCTGGAGAGCTGGCCCTGGTGTCGTCTGCTGCGGCTTCCTCGTTGCGACGGCGGCTGACTGAGCGAGTAACTGGTCGACGGTTGATCTCCCACGGCTGGTTCGGACAGATCTTAAGGTGTCTCCCTATTTTCCCACAAATCGGACAGCGATGACGGTTAGGGGTCCTTGGTGCCGTTCCCTGAGGACACATGTGCGTGAAGTGGCCCAACTGCCCGCACCGTCCACATCTGACCTGCTCTATCGGAAAGATTCCCTTACGAGCTTGCGATCGATATGCTAGCCGAGTTCTTCCTCTTCGACTAGACTCTCCAACCTCCTGAACAGTATTCTGGCCCTGACTGGACTCACCAGCCTCTCTCACTGTAACCGGTACTGACTTCCACTGGTTCTGCGCTTCTGGCTCCAACTCATCCCCTTCTTGCAATATCTTCAAACTCTGATCTGCTATGTCCCATGTTGGGTCCTCCAAGTCCTGAACTCCTTTAGTCCAATAGGCCGGCACTTCCTGATCCTTGGTCTCTTCTGATTCTGCGGCATTGGCTCTCTCTCGTTCTGCCATGAGCCGGCTGTACTCAGCTGCAGACACTGCTCGATACCTGATCCCAGAAGGAGTGACTTGGTCGAATAACTCGCTGATATCATAACTTCGCTGGACATGCGGCTCCATCGTCGGGCTTCCTCCTCTGGAACTCTCATCGGAACTAATGGTAATCACTTCGGGATGAAGGATTGGATTCCGAGGCATCGTGCTGATCGGATCCTCTTCTGTGGCTGGAGCGCTTGGTGGCACATAATGATCACGTCTAGCCTGAGGGTAGTAGACACGAGGATAATAGATTCTGCTGGTCTCTTCCTGAACATCGGAGGAGTACTCGCTGGTATCACTAGAGGACGAGATGCTGATAACTTCTTTTGGCTGAGCTACAGGGTCTGACTCCTCTTCTTCAACTGCAGGCTCATTGAGGTCAAATCCAGGAGTCCGTGCTTCTGGTGCCTCTTCCTCTGTCCCAAACATAGTTGCCATCAACAATGATAGTCCATCTCCAACATCCTGAGCTGGCTGAAATAGGTGGTCATGCTCGTCGGGGGTTACACACTGGCCAGATGAATCGGTCGGCTGCCTCTCTGCTTCAGACTCTTCTTCTGGATCTGTCTCCGGTTCCGAACTGTCACTCTCTGCCTCTGAACTGCTGCTTTCACTGCCTGAACTGCCTGCTGATCCGCGGCTGGGATACCAGTGATCAATGAAGTCTGCGCTTGTCCACTCTTGGGGGCTGAAAACCTTGAATACGCAACAAATAACTCTGCACGGTTAGGTTTCCTATAAATCGCTCCTACCCTAAGACACATTCTAGACTCTTGGCTCTCCTATTGGTGCTCATCAAAACAATTAACCAGTGAATGCCCGTTTGAAAACCAATTTAGGAAATCCATAAAAACTACATCCTTGCATTCCGGAAGCATGGTCGTAAACCACGCTCTGATACCACCATCTGTAACACCCCCGACCCGGACTAGACAGGACCGGCCACCCAACAATCAAACAAGAACATGAACCGGCCGACCCACGCCCTAGCCGACCCGGAGATGCCACAGTACGGGGTTAAATAACGAGTCAGTTCATTCCAGGACGAAGTCCGAAAACAGAACCGTCCCATTACCTAACTCCGTTTACCTCTAGACTTTGGCCTCAGGCTTTGCAACTCGTACCTCGGTCTAAAGTTGTGATCTAGTTTGGACCGAACTAGATAATATCAGCGGAAGACTCAATATATAAAGTGCAAGGAAGTTTTAAATAAAAACATACTTCATTAACATAAGTTTCAGAGTTCTTAAACATCAAAACATCTAAAGTTTACGAAAGACGGATACAAACAAAACGATGTCCGCGGACGCTAAAAACCGAATAAGATACTACATGATAGGTTACAGGCACAAGCCTAAAACGTCCCGCACTTACAAAGCACCACTAGAAAACCGAGATCAGAGCACCGATCCTAATGAGCGCCATGCTAACGGTCCAAGCTAAGGGTTCCTGAAAGGAAAAGGGCAAGGGGAGAAAGGGGTGAGTAATCAAAAGATTACTCAGTGAGTTTCAGGACTCACCGAGACAACAAAGCAATAAAACACTCAACCCACAACAATTAAATCAAGCAATCAATCAAGCATGCAAATAGCCGAAGCAACATAAAAGTAGATAGCCGAAGCACAAAAACAAGGTTAGTCCGCGTTCTCACAACGCCTTCCACCGCGTGGGCACTGAGATCTCAAAGTATGGCGGATCCCCCGTGAACACCCTGCACTTGACTATCACAAAGACCATCAAGCCGGAACATCACCATCTAACACCGGCCCAAGTGCAGATTACGGTCCAGTTCCGCCCTTCCTCTTCCGGAACACCGTCTCCGTACCCCGTCGGGTACACTCGGCCAATTAGGCTGCAACCCCGTCTCTCCGAGTCTTCCCCACCTCTCAGTCCATCGATGCCGTGGAGGGCTTGGGGATCACGCACATACCGCCACTGAACCGAATCTTTACGGCTCCGCTTCAGTCCGAAAGCTACCCGCAAACGGACTGACTCTACAACCACAAAACTCAACTCCACCACAACTCAACTCCACATAAACAATCTGATCTCACGGCTCTCACTAGCCCGAGACCAAATAAAACCTTCTGTGGTGTTACCTGCATGAAATCGTTAGCTTACACCACAGAGGTCACCTGCACAACAACTACTAAACAGTACACAGAGATAATCACAATCATGCATGCAACAAACAATTAACATGCAACAAACAATCAAACAAACAATTAACATGCAACAATCAATTCAATCAATATTTTTAAATCCCTTTTTAAAATCAAACCTTCTTTCACAAGCAATAAAGAAAATCATTTGAAATAATTCTTTTCTGAAATCAAAAATCCAAGTGAAAACCTTTTCTTTTAAAACCACTTCCAAATACAGCTCTTTTATAAATCATTTTGAAAACTCTCTTATAAATCCTTTTGAAAATTCTTTTATAAATCCTTTTTAAAACTCTTTTATAAAATCCTTTGAAAATCATTTCATAAAATCCTTTTATTAAAACCACATGAAAATTCTTCTCCTTAACCAACTACCCCATGCAACCTAAACACTCTAAGACAAACCTATCCACTCTTCAAAAGAAATTCCTAAAACTATCCATGCAAAGATGTTTCTCTCAACCTAACATGCAAACTCATCTTATCATACTACCTAACCCACAAACTTCTAATCAACCCTAGTTTTGACAATCCTAACAATCTTTAACTAATTACTAACAATTTTAACCAAAAACAAGCTGATCTAAACATCTAGACTCATCTAAACTTAAATAACCACAATTAAATTATTTTCCTAAAACCTCAACTCAATTTACATACAAATTCCTAACATGCAAAGCCTAATTCATTAATATTCTAAAAATCAGATTTTATTTAATTAATTTCTAATTACTAACCCCTACAAACAACTATCTAACTAAGAGATCTAACTTATCACCACATGCAAATGAAAAATCTATCTATTAATCTAATTTCAAGTTCTAATCTACATGCATGCAAAGATCTAGTCCTAATAGGCTATTTAAAACTACATGCAAGGCTAAAAGACACAAATAATCCTAGACTTACATGCAAGACTCTACACAACTCATGCATGCACCCCAAAACAAGAAAATCCAAGTTTTAAAAATCAAGTTTTATCAAACCAAATAGCTTTGAAAACTCAAGGAAAACAAGATCTTTTTCAATCAAAAAGTTTTTCAAATCCAAAGAACTGAAAATCAAACTTTGAAAGAGAAGCTTTTGAAAATCGATTGTAAAACAATTTTAAAACCAATTTTTAAGAAAATCAAAATCAAAGAGGAAAAGAAACAAGCAAAGAACTTCTAACCCTGTCAAGCCTACAGCGTTATGTATGAACATAAGGTGCAGATCATGAACAGAGAAAGACAACCACACTGAAACCCACCTTGAACAATCGGATGAGAGAAGAAAGAAGAAGAAGAAGAGCTAGACTCCAACCAACAAACAGAACCTCCTAGACTCAGCTCCTCTCTCTCACGCCTCTACTCTCTCTCTCTCTCTCTAAAACTAAACCTTTGGTCTCTTATTTTTGTGGAAGCAAGAAAATGTGAAGAGAACCCCTTGTATTTATAATGGGAGGAGAGAGGAATGTGTGAAAATGAGTTAGTGGAGGGAACTCATATCTGCTTGACACATAACCCTTAGCCATGCTGAAATACCCCCTTCTAGACTCTCCATTTCGTGCATGCAAAGGTACAGCTGGTCCCCCATGCAATTTTTCTCAATTAACTCTCTCTTCCTTTGATTTTCTTGAAAATACATAAGTACTCATTGCTTCCTGCCACCTGGTCACCCCAAACAGTTGCTGAAGTCCCTATTAGGCAAACAGTAGTTGCTTGGCATGCATGGAGTCGAAATTAAGTGCACAGGTCTCCTCTCTTGGATTGTAGTTGCTGGAACTGCCTCATTTAATACCTTCCAGATACTAAATGCACAACTGTTGATCTACCCAGTCAAAAATCACTCTGTTTCTTTCTGATGCTCCTCTGACATGTCCAAAGTGTCTCCACAAAATTTCCGGAATTTTGGTCGGGTGCTTCACCACTTATGAATTATTTGGCTCCACATGCTTCATTTCGAACCCTACTAGCATTTACTCCATATCTGATGTTCCTGCCAGTCAAAACTCAATCTACTTCGTGCCAAATCTTCCTACACATGTCTAGTGTCTTCACAAAAATTCCCAGCATTTATGAATGGCTCAAACTCCTCTTTTTGAATTTAGAACTCCGATTGGTCCTTCTTCTCGCAAAAACTGACTTCCACGAATTTTCTTTGTCTCCTCAGAATTGTTTTTCACTTGAATCCTTTTGAAACGGCTTTATTAATGTCCTGTGCAGATACGCTCTGAATCCCATAATTTTTAAAATTGTCCTGACCAGATTTTAAAAATTATTTCTCCTTGCTGCTTTAATCCGCTCTTGACCGGGGTATTACAAACATAGCCGTGATTCAGTGCAACCATGAGAAGATATTTCCTCCCTCATTTTTTGATGTTATGGAGCATCTTGCTATTCACCCTGCAAGAGAATTGAAACTTGGTGGTCCTGTGCAGTATAGATGGATGTATCTGTATGAGCGGTATATGTTTCATTTGAAGAAGAAGGTGAAAAAATTAAGTAGGGTGGAAGGTTCTATAGTCGCACAGATGATCAATGAAGAAATTTCAAACTTTGCGGAGCACTACTTTCCAGCAGAAGTTCAGACCAAAAACAGAAGATCTGCTCGGCATGATGATAGAGGCGAACAGGCAACATATCATGTTCAGGTTCCAGACATTTTCACAGATGTTGGACGACTTAGCGGAAAACCAAAGGACCGTCGACTTACTGAGCACGAGCGAAGTCATTTGCAGACATATTTGCTCACCAACTGCGAAGATGTTCTTCCATATGAGAGTTAAGTTTATTATCTTACAAAATTCTATTTTAACAAATTGACATTTAAATCTAATTAATTATATTATTGTCATCATATGTACAGGATTTTCATGGCAGCAAAGCGGTTCGAATATAGATACGCCACAGAGGCGGAACTAGAAGAAATAAAGCAGAGAGAATTTGCTGGATGGATGTTTACCTATGTGAGTGCCTTAAACAAATTAAAATTACATTTATCATATATTTATACTAATTCATATTTATTGATATAACCTACATATGTGCTATTAATAGGTGTCTGCTGGTTTGGCCAGAGGTAAAACATTTGACGATTGGATACGCGAGATGGTGGTTGGCCCAAACTGTGTTGTGAAGTCATATCCGAGATTTTGTACTCGAGGATATGCATTCGCAACTGAAAAGAGGAGACGTTCGCGTACGACCTATGATGCTGGCGTTTGTTCTGCATCAGGAGATGATGTATACTACGGACACATACATGAGATTTTGGAAATCAAGTATTTGGGCTTGCTTGGATTGCGCTGTACTGTTTTCTATTGTGATTGGCACGACAACACTCCAGATCGAGGTGTGAGAACAGATGCATTTGGTGTTACATCAGTACATTCGAGGCGAAAGCTGCAATATTATGATCCTTTCATTCTTGCTTCTCAGGCCGATCAGGTAAGTTAATGTTGTACGAATTCAGAATGATTGATCATAATTCATACTTTTACTAATATTTTTTTAAATGTTACAGGTTTCTTATATCAAGTACCCACGGGTAAGGAACATAGATGATCCATGGGTTACAGTTACAAGAGTCAACCCCAGAGGCCGAGTTCAGGGAACTTCAGAGCTGGAAGACCCACTGCAACCAATCACATCCGGCAACTTAAGTGCAGCAGAAGATGTAGCGGAAGGTGGCCTTGTAGTCGATTTGACCGACTTCGTAGAGGACGTCGTCGTTTACGCAGAAGATGAACCAGTTATTGGAGAGTTTCACCAAGATCCAGATTCCGATTCATCTGGTGACGATGACTCGGAATCAGAGTAGAGATTTTTTTTTTTTTTTAAAAAAAAAAAAGAATTTCCGAGGAAATTCCAAGGGAATTTAGGGTTTCCTCGGAATTTCCTCGGAAAATTCCGAGGAAATACCGAGGAAATACCGAGGAAAGACATTTCCGTCGGAAAGTACTTACCCGGGAAAACCAAACCGCTTGAATTATTTCGAGAACCGCGGGTTAGGTTTTATATTTAATAATTCCGACGGAATTCCGACGAACCTATTCCCTCGGAATCATTAAATAAAATACCTAACCCTTCTTCTTCTTCTTCTCCGCCGCATGCTCTCTCTTCTCGATCCTCTCTCTCATCTCATCCTCTCTCGATCCTCTCTCTCATCTCGCCGCAAGCTCTCTTAATTCTCGCTGTCCTCTCTCAATTCTCGCCGTCCAAGCCTACATCTCTTCTCCACTTCAAGAATCATGTATGAATCTATGAAAACTTCATATTTTAGGTGGATAGTTTCGGATTTTAGGTTGTTAGATGGATAGTTTCGGATTTTAGGTTGTTAGATGGATAGTTTAGGATTGAATTTCGGATTTTAGGTTCTTGTTTTAGTTTTCTTTGGAATTATTTTATGTTTAAAAACGTTTTTTGATTTTTAAAAATGTTTTTCAATGATTTTAAAAAAGGTTTTTACTATTTTTAAAATCGGTTTTCAAGTTTCCAGGAACAATAAAACATATTTAAAATTTTTTTTTTGAATTTTTATATATTAGAACTATTTTTCTGATATTAAAACTATTTTTATATATTAAAACTATTTTTCTAATATTAAAACTATTTTTATAAGTATTAAAACATTTTTTGATTTTTGAAAACGTGTATATGATTTAAAAAAAGGTTTCTACTATTTTTAAAATCGTTTTTCAAGTTTCCAGGAACAATAAAACATATTTAAAAAATTTAAAAAATATTTATAAACCTTTTTCTATATTAAAAATCATGTATACTAACAAATTATAATTTTTTTCTGATATTATAACTATTTTTTCTGATATTATAACTATTTTTATATCTTTAAACTACAGGTCTTATGATGATCAGACCCCGCCTCCTCGACAGCGTCGTGGTCGTGGCTCGGGGAGCTACTCCGTTCAGGATTCCCCATCGCCCTGCAGCTCCCACCAGACATCTCCCTCTCCATTTCCCGAAGCTCCTTTTGGCTCCGGTGCTGCACCCACTATTCCTCCGAACTTTCAGGGTCCTCCGGAACTGATGAGGGTTGCGGAGTTTGTTCGACAGCCGGGTCGTCACCATCTTCCGTTTCTCACTCCGTATCCATCTGGACCGGGTCAAACATGGTTCGATCGATCCTCGAACGGGATCAGCTCATGGATCAACCGTATGATGTATCTGTCTTTGGACGTGGGACATCCGACTTTCACCGACTTCCCTAGAGCCAAACAAGTTCTGTGGTTTGAACAGTTTGCGGTAAATATTCTTATTTTTTTTTTAATTTTTTTTTTAATATAAATTTTCTACTAATTGTGTTTTTTTTTTCAGCAAGAATTCAACTGGAATCCCGATTATACGGTGTTTGTCTATTACCACTTCGTGCATAAAGTTATGACCAACTATTCGTATCAAATTCACGAGTGGAAGAAGAAGTGGCAAATGGACCACGTTTTTTTTATTTTTAAAACAATTTTAAAATTTATTACATTATTTTTAATTCATCTAACAATTTTTTTTTTAAAAAGGTCCCAAAGTCGATAAACCTCGAGGTCTGGGAGCAGTTGATTGTGCATTGGAGTAAGGAAGAGACGAAATCGACTTCTTCCACCAACTCCACCAACTGCAAGAGCGATCGTAAAGGGAAGGGCGTCTACAAGCACAACTTGGGTGCTCAGTCCCAAGCCACTCTGAGGGATCGCATGGTAATTTCAGTCGCTTTTTTTTCTATTTTAAAATTTTTGAAATTTTAAATTCTCATCATTTCTTCTAATTACTACTATTTATATTGATATCAAGGTGGAAGAAAATGATGGTGAGCCGGTTGATGATTTCACACTATTGAAGAAGGCGTATACGAACAAGAAGACCGGCCAGATTGATGATGGTGTTGTGAAGGGTATCGTCGACCTCATCCACAGTCAGGTGGAAGAAGCAGCGTCTCAGCTTCAAACCGAGGACGAAGATTCGACGGGTTCCAAATTGCCTCGGGATTGGATCAATGAAATCGTTGAAAAGGTAAGTTTTTTTTTTTAAAATTTCAGTTCATCTTAGTTATTATTTACATTTGCCTATTTTCTATTTCAGTCGGTTCCAAAGAAGAAGGGCCGATTGTTGGGTTTGGCTCGTCGGTCCCGGTCGGTGACGTCTTCTGCTGCAGCCCCGCCCTTTGTTGATCCCGAAGCACTTATGGGTAAGTTGCAGGACAAGGATAATCACATATCTGCGTTGGAGACTCAGATGGCGACTCAACAGGCAAGCTTCGAGGCACAGAGGAAGCTGAACCAGCAGATGATGGACATGATGAGGACGTTGCACCCGAACGTCGATTTCCCGACCCTGCAAGACCCGAACACCCAAAACCCGTAGCTTTTTTTTTTGAAAAACATGGAATGTTTTTTTTTTTATTTGTACGACTTTGAATTATAATTTTATATTTACGAAATTAAATTTCTGAATTTTAATTTTATATTTTCGAATTTAAATTTCTAATATTTATTTATTTTTTTAAAATAAGTTTTTCATAATTCCGAGGAAAGCCTCCATCGGAATATTCCGAGGAACGGTTTCCTCGGAAGTTTCCAAGGAAGCGGGTCGTCGGAATATTCCGAGGAAGCCGTTCCTCGAAATTTCCGAGGAAACCCGTCGTCGGAATATTCTGATGGAGACTTTCCTCGGAAATTTTCGAGGGAGGGATTCCTCGCAACTTTCCTCAGTTTGTAATCCGCATTCCGGTGATTTTTACCGTCGGAACTGTCCTCGGTTTATACCGAGGAAACTCTCTGTCGGTATTTTCCGACGACCATTCCGACGAATAGTCTTCCTCGATATTTCCTCGGAATTTGTGTTCCTCGGAATTCCGTCGGAAATGTCCGAGGAAATTACGAGGACATACAATATTCCGAGGAGTTTTTTCCGAGGGAAGAAATCCTCGGTATATGCTTGTTTTCTTGTAGTGAAAATTCTATTAAACAAGAACTAAAGGGCAAAAAAGTAAAAAGATGAGAAAGATGATTTTATTAATAATTCTCTAAGTACAAAAATATTCGAGAAAGCTTATTGTCTTATATCTCGAAAGCTCTTGCACTTGAGTTGGGATGCCTTAAAAGTGAATACAAGGGTGTCTATTTATATGAGAGAGTCTGGGGTCTCAAAGACTGATCTAAGCAATGTGGGACGTTGTAAAAATCCCTTTCCAGCCGCCAATAACCCTAATAGGCCGCCGACCTGTCGCTTCCATTATGGCCCATTTGTCTTGTTTTGGCCGAGCTTGTCTTTTTAATCTTCTGGTCCGAATTTCTGGGTAAAGCCTTGCCTCTGGTTTATTTTAAGTGAACTCCTTAATGTTTTCTCATGTTCTGAACAGCGTGAACTTCGTCTTCGAATGGCATGACGTTTCTTCGGGAATCATCGGGCCGAGCTCAATAGTCGGGAAATAGCTTCTGTGACCGGTCCATGAGGGTGAGGTCCGGCCGTAGCCCATGTCTTGGCTTGGTGATTGCTCCGGGCTGGGAAGATATGCAGAGATTCGTCCTGAGAGGCCGTTAAAGAGTTTAGTTCGTTCGTCGGACCGAATGCCAAGAGCTTGATCCGATGGGCGTTCGGTTGGAGCGACTTGACCGGCTCCTGAACGGGTTTTGAGACAAGTGAACCAATTTGCCTCGTTAAAACCTTTTCCGGAAAACCCTTTGGGACAAAACCAAGGATTAGGAAAGAGTACAAACGGTCACAACCCGTTTAGTTCATCTGCGACCGGAGGCCAAGAGTTTAACCCGGGCAGGATTTTGGTCTCATTTCGTGGGCTTGCTGCCAGAGTATGAAATGTTTAAATGATAACTAGATCTTTTGTCCCATCAATCTCCGAGCAGGGGATTTTGACCCCAACAGTTAGCCCCCAGCTCGTGGCCTTTGCTTGCATGGGCGAGGAGCGTTTGATGAGATGTTTGTCGGGATTGATGGACTAAAGGTTCCTGCTTCTGAAATACGTGTCTTCTCGGGGGCAGGTCGCCAAAAATTGTCGCGAATTTGTTTTCTCCTCGGGCCTAAAAACTTACAGGTGGCTGACTTGGAAGAAGATGAATTTTTCTTTCCTTGCTTAGTGTTTGATGAAGGATGCCAGGCCCGATCTCTGAAAGAGATAGACGACTGGTTCATTTGCCTAGAGGCGATAATGATATTGGCCCAAGAGGCGATGTTGATATTGGCCCAAGAGGCGTTTGTTATGTGTAGCTTGCCAAGAGGCGTTTGCTTTACTTGTCGCTTGCCAAGAGGCGTTTGCGTTGTTTGTCGCTTGCCAAGAGGCATTTGCGTTGTTTGTCGCTTGCCAAGAGGCGTTTGCGTTGAGTCGGAGTGTTTTTCCGGACACTCGAACTTTTGACCAGGGTTTCTGGGTTTAATGTATGTTTTGGTGTCGAGGAGTTACACGTTTAAATTTCTCTCTCGACCGAACGCGTTTAGAATCTCGTATCAGAGCCGGTTTGGTACTGCGTTCAGAGATGTTCAATACCAGCTTTCCATGTCAGGCGTCTTACTGGGTTTACGAGCTTATTTCGCGGTTTACACCTCGCACTATTTGCCTATGTGAAATGCTCCTGAAGATAAGCTTAAAAGAACATCGTCTTCGACGCTCCCTGCAGGATCGCGGGATGTCAGGTCACGCCGTTCGGATGTTGTCCGGAGATTTATATAGCGCGCTAAGTTTATCCACTGCGGGATGTTGAAAGAACCATGGTTTAAGTCACCCTGTTGTGATCAGCAACGGGCGGTTGATACGTATGCCAAGAGGTGATGTGTGCAGAGAGGCAATATGTTCCGAGAGGCGATTTGTGCCGAGAGGCGATTTGTGCCGAGAGGCGATATGTGCCGAGAGGCGATATGTGCCGAGAGGCGATTTGTGCCGAGAGGCGATATGTGCCGAGAGGCGATTTGTGCCGAGAGGCGATATGTGCCGAGAGGCGATATGTGCCGAGAGGCGATTTGTGCCGAGAAGCGATTTGTGCCGAGAGGCGATATGTGCCGAGAGGCGATTTTTTTTTTTTTTTTTTTTTTTTTTTTTTTTTTATAGCTGAACTCACGGGAAGGTGAGCTGCCTACGTACCCCGATCGTGGGGATCAAGCCGATCCGTAGTTCTGCAGTACAATTCTTCAGTGATAGTACTTCTTGAGATGCATTGCGTTCCACGTTCTCGGTACTGGTTTTCCTTCTTTGTTTTCTAGTTCGTATGCTCCTGGACGGACCACCTTTGTCACTCTGTATGGTCCTTCCCATTTTGCTCCTAGCTTTCCTGCGTTTGGTTCCGCGGTATTCTGGAAGACTTTGCGGAGGACGTGATCACCTTCCTTGAATTTGCGGCTCCGTACGTTCGAGTTGTAATATCTTGCCGCTGCTTGCTGATAGTTCAGGATTCGGATGAACGCCTGGTCTCGCCTTTCGTTTATTAGATCAAATTCTTCCAACATCATTAGGTGGTTAAGACCTTCTTGTCCGGGCAGGGGTCTGCGTCTGACTCCGGGAAAATCCACTTCTGCCGGGATTACACACTCGACGCCATAGACTAGCGCGAATGGTGTTTCTCCGGTTGCTCGTCATGGGGTTGTGCGGTGAGACCATAAGACTCCTTCGAGTTCGTCGGCCCATCTCTCTTTCTTCTCTCCGAGGCGTTTCTTGAGCCCGTCTACGATGGTTTTGTTTGCTGCTTCGGCTTGGCCGTTCCCTTGCGGGTAACGGGGCGTTGATTTGCTCAATCTTATTTTCCATTTTTCGCAGAACTCTTCAAAATGGGTGGAAATGAATTGGGAGCCGTTATCAATTACGATCTCGTACGGAACTCCGTGCCTGCATATGATGTTCTTCAAGACGAAATGTTTGACTTAAGCGTCTTTGATGGTTGCGTACGAATCTGCCTTGACCCACTTCGAGAAATAGTCCGTTAGGACGAGGAGAAACCTTTTTTGCTACGAGGCGTGCATTGGCCCGACGATGTCCATTGACCATCTCATGAACAGGTATGGCACGGAGATTGATGAGAGCGCTTCCGCCGGTTGGTGGATGACCGGGGCATGTCTTTGGCATTTCTCACATTTGAGGGAGAATTTTTCGCAATCTTTCACCATCGTCATCCAGAAATGCCCATGTCGTTTGATCTTGATTGCGAGCGCCCTTCCTACAGAGTGATTTCCGCACGATCCACTGTGGACTTCTTCCATGATTTCTCTTGCTTCTTTTCCTTCCACGCAGGTCATCAATGGTCCGGATAGCCTCCATTTATAGACGTTGCCATCGAGGAGAACGAAGCGAGAGGCCTGAGCCTTTAACTTACGTGCGGCCCATTTCTCCGTTGGGACTTCTCCGTCCATGATGTATGCTCGTATCGGGGCCATCCAGCTGCGGTCACACCCGTACTCTTCGGTTGGGCCGATCGCCTGTTCTTCCTCCGGGGGTTCTTCTTCGTCTTCGCCTTCATGTATAAGGTTAGCGACTTGCGGCGGGTCGATGCTCGGTTGCTCAATGAACTCCACAGGGATGACTCGTTTTTCCCCGGGGGGTGATGTTGATGCTAGGGCCGCCAATGCGTTGGCTTGAGTGTTCTCTCCCCGAGGGATTTGGGTGAGTTGGAAACTTTCGAATTGCTTTGCTAGGTCTTGGACGATCTTGAGATAAGATTCCATTCGATCATCTTTTGCTTCGTAATCTCCACTGAATTGGTTTACCACCAGCTGAGAATCGCAAAACGCTTGAAGGTTTTGGATCTTGAGCCCAAGGGCGAGTTTTAACCCGACAATCAAAGCTTCGTACTCCGCCTCGTTGTTTGAGGCGTTGAAGAGTAATCGAAATGATTGCTCCAGGATTTCTCCGGTGGGTGATGTTAGGCGTATCCCAACTCCCGAGCCTTGTTTTGATGATGATCCATCTGCGTGAAGAGTCCAAATTGCATATGGCGTTGATTCGTTTACGCCTGCCATTGGTAGTTCGATCAGGAAGTCGGCTAGGACTTGGGATTTGGCACACGTCCTACTTTAGTATTCAATATCGTATTCACTCAGCTCCACCGCCCATTTCACCAGCCGTCCTGATTGACTAGGACTGTGCAAGATCGTTCTGAGAGGGAAGGTAGTGAGTACGACGATCATGTGTGATTGGAAATAGGGTCGTAGTTTCCGAGCTGACATCACTACTGCCAGGGCCGCTTTCTCTGTTAACGGGTACCGGCTTTCTGTGTCCGTCAAGATTTAACTTACGTAGAAGACTGGCTTCTGCTCGTTACGATCTTCCCTTACGATCACTCCGCTCACCGCCGTGGATGATACCGCCGTGTACAAGTATAGGGGTTCTCCTTCGATTGGCTTGGATAGTATAGGTGGATTCGCCAGATATTTCTTCAACTCCTGGAAAGCTTGCTCTCATTTCTCTGTCCATTCGAACTTCTTGTTTCCTCTGAGAGTGTCGTAGAAGGGCGAACATTTATCCGTTGATCTCGAGATGAACCGGTTTAATGCCGCGACCTGCCCGGTTAACCTTTGGATCTCTCTTTTTGTCTTCGGCGAGGCCATCTCTATTAGGGCGTTGATCTGCCTCGGGTTTGCTTCTATTCCGCGGTGGGTCACGAGGTACCCGAGGAATTCTCCTGACGCTACTCCAAACCTGCATTTAGCGGGGTTTAACTTCATGTTGTGTCGGTTGAGCTGTTCGAAACATTCTCGCAGATGCTCCACGTGATCCTTTTCTTCTAAAGACTTCACCAGCATGTCGTCGATGTATACTTCCATTGTTTTCCCGAGTTTCTCGGCAAACATCTTGTTAACGAGTCTTTGGTATGTCGCTCCAGCGTTCTTCAATCCGAATGG
The DNA here is from genome assembly GCA_010577795.1 of Isatis tinctoria. Classification (NCBI taxonomy): domain Eukaryota; kingdom Viridiplantae; phylum Streptophyta; class Magnoliopsida; order Brassicales; family Brassicaceae; genus Isatis; species Isatis tinctoria. The sequence continues at coordinate 101,705 of VHIU01000201.1, forward strand.
CATTCCCTTGTAACAATATATCCCTCGATCTGTAATGAACAAGGTCTTGTCTCGGTCGTCGGGGTTCATCATGATTTGGTTATAGCCGGAAAACGCGTCCATGAAGGATAACAGCTTATTTCCGGCTGTGGCTTTAACCAATCGATCTATGCGTGGTAGCGGAAAACTGTCCTTTGGACAAGCTTTGTTTAGATCTGTAAAATCAACGCAGACTCGCCATTTTCTGTTCTTCTTCTTTACTACCACCGGATTGGTTAGCCAATCGGGGTATTTTACTTCCATGATGGATCCTACCTTAAGCAATCTTTCCACTTCGTCTTTTACCGCTTGGGCGCGCTCCGGGCCTAGTTTTCGCCTCTTCTGCTTTATCGGTTTGAACGTTGGGTCCACGTTGAGTTCGTGGCTCGTGATGCCGACGTCGATTCCGGGCATATCTTCCGCCTTCCAGGCGAACGAGTTGGCGTTCTCCTTTAGGAGGGTGATTAGCTCCGACTTGATCGGTTCTTCTAGATTCGCTCCAATTTCCGTGCATCGCTCCGGGCTTGTTTCGTCTATGTTGACTGAGATCATGGGCTCGCACGGTGGATCTCTATCCGTCCTTCGGGCTTCCTCCATCTGCAGCTTATGCTCGAGTCTCGCCAGTTGTCGTTCTTCCTTCGCCTTACCGGGTTAAGAAGCAAGTTCGAGAATCTCTCTGTCGTCCCCATATCGTCTCCACTCCGGTTGAGGTTGGGAACTCCAGGCAGAGTGTAGGTGACGAATGGCCTTTTTTAATCGCTTTAACCAGGTGTTCCTACTATTATTCGTCGCAGATCTCGGAGCGATCGAGCACCGAGAACTTCGTGTCTTTCTCTACTCCGTTTGCACTGACGGGGAGTTGGACGTCCCTATTGTCATTATCGTTTTTCCGGAAAACCTCGCGGTTTTGATATGTTGGGATTTTGACCCATACTAACCTTTTTATCTAATGACTTTTTAGAGTTTTTTGAGTTTATTTCAGGAGATTTTAGGTAGCTTTGGAGCTGTTATTGGAGTTTGGAGCATTTGGAACCTTTGGAAAAGAAAAGAACAAGAATTGAAGAAAAGAAGGAAAATCCTGCAAGTTTATCACCAACTTCAATCGGCGAGCACATGCTCACAAATTTCGGCCACCAAGCGAGCACATGCTCGCCGCGGAAAAATAAAAGGAGGGTTTAACCTAATGAATTGCAGCCGACTTTTGAGAGAGCAGCCACCTCCCAGCCGCCTATGTCTCATGTTATAAATACTCCTTTTTAGTCCTAGGTTTAGATTATCCTTTTTCATATTCTATTCTCTTTGCTTTTTGGCTTTTAGCTTTCAATACCTAGGATTTCTATTGTAAGGGAGAAGATCTCTGCCACAATTCTGAGAAGATTTCTGAACCCTAATCTCTTTTATTATCGATTTCTGCAGTCTTTTTACCTTATTGTTTTGCTTTCTTCATTCATTATGTCTGAGTAGATTTCTTAGTTAGGTTAGGGTTTCTCAAAGGAATCCATGAGCTAGGGTTAAACACAAATAGGCAACAAAAATCGATGTCTTCACCCTTGTTAATCTTAATGCTTGAATCGATTTGATCACTTGATTCATTGATCTTAGGTTTAATTTAGACAACGACAGTTGCTAGGTTTGCTAGAAGAAACATTGGTGAGCAATTTATTCATTACCTACGACAGTAGATGTATTGGAGAATTGTGAACATATCAAACCTGATCTATAATGCTTGTCTGCGATTTTCTAGGGCCAACGACAGTTAGGATTCTCTAGGTCGTTAGATAAAGTTGTTAATGCCACGACAGTGGATTGATATTATTTTCGTGTTTGAGTTCTAGACTGGTTCTTAATCTAACCTGAATAGTTGTTTGACCCGTTGCTTTGGATTGCCTGCGATTTATCCTAACCTAGCGCTTTTTATTAATTGTTTTCACAACCGATTTAGATTTACTCTTGTTAGATTCGATTTCCGACTTCATCTTGATTTATCTTAGCTTTTTATTTAGTCTTAAAAACCATAGAGTAAGCTTGGTCTTCGTGGGATCGATCCCTAAATACTACTCCGATTTGCTGTGCACTTGCAGTAGGAAGTTAGGGTTAAAACCTGTGTATCAAGTTTTTGGCGCCGTTGCCGGGGACCAAATTTTTACCTTTGGTTTACGGCTAAATTTCTAGTCTAAGAACCCAACTAAACTCGTTTTCCTCTTTTTCTTGTTTTTGTGTTTCAGGTGCATGTCCACAAGGAGCACAAGGAGCAGAATAACGAAGACTTGTCAGTTTATCAAACGACGAGCTAGCAAGGAGAGAACGAGAGAACAGGCAGAGACGCAACACGCCTGTTCCGGAACCAGAAACACCGACACAGACACTTCAGAGATGGGCGACCACAACGCCATTGCAGCTCAGCTGCAGCAACTTCAGACGGCCATGGAGCAGCTTCGCTTGCAGCAAGAGCGGCAGCTCGTTCAACAACCAGCGTTCGGAGACAAAGACGCAGCACATGCTTATTACCAGGATCGATCCGCGATCGTAACTCCGACTATTCAGAGGCAAGATTATGAGATTAAACCTCAGATGATTGCACTCGTGAAGCAGCATCTTTTCCATGGCCTGCCCGCTGAAATTCCGATGGATCACATCGAGAACTTCGAAGAAATCTGCAGCACAACCGGCTCCAATGGTGTGTCTCCAGACTTCTTGAAGTGCAAGCTTTTCCCCTTCTCTCTTGCGGGAAAAGCATCACGGTGGTTAAAGTCTTTACCACCAGGGTCTTTGGCGACTTGGGCTGATGCGAGATCAGCTTTCCTGGACAAATTCTACACCAAGTCCAAGACCGCAGCTTTGAGGAACAAGATTTCCTCATTTGAGCAACATCCCGGCGAGTCATTCAATGAAGCGTGGGCGATTCAAAGAGTATAAGCGTGAGTGTCCTCACCACGGTTCAGCGACGAGCAGCTGCTCAGTACCTTCTACGATGGAGTAGAATGGGATTACCGCAACGCTTTAATGCCGCAAGTAATGGAGACTTCTATACGAAGTCAAAGGAAGGAGCTCTAGAACTGATTGAAAACCTTGCCGCAAGCTCCAGCAATAAGTCTCCTGAGTACGATAGAAAAAAGGTCAACAGCGTGGAGTCCAAGAAGATTGATGAGCTCACGGCCTTGGTCAACCTTTTGTTGAAAAAGAACCAGAAGTCAGTCCACTTTGTGGATGAGAATGGAGAAACACCTCTCGCTCAAGCTTTTGAAGAAGAAGGCGGTGATGATAGGATGGAAGTCAACTACGTCAATGGACAGGGTTTCGGACAGAACCGAGGTTTCAACAACAGAGTTTTAACGCTCACGAACCGACCTATCCTACAGAAGCACTAATGTGGAAAACCCTCAGGATCAGAACTACCCTAAGCAAGGAGCTCAACCTCAGACGGGATTTCAGAGAAGCTACACCAGCAACTATCAGAACCAGAACCGGCAGTTCACTCCAAACCAGAACCGATTCCAAGGAGGGAATCAGCCTAGGCAGCCCTTCAACAACTCGCAGCCCCAGCAGTTTCAGAACCAGCAGCCTTCATCTTCAGCAACCGGCTCCCAAGACGAGCTGAAGAACATGATGCAGCAGCTGATGGCGAGTCACCAGAAAGCGGCAGCAGAGATCAACTCCAAGGTTGACACGATGTATGTCGATCTCAATGGGAAGTATGAAGCCGTATGGACTCACATGAAGCAGTTGGATATTCAGATTGCACAGACTGCTGAGTCCATTAAAAGGACACCAGGAACTCTGCCTGGAAAAGTTGAGGCGCCTAGAAAGGAGTTTGTCAATGCCATCGAGCTAAGGAGCGGGAAAACACTGAATTCTGCAACAACATCCGGATCGGCAAAAAGAAAAGAAGCGATTTCCGAGCACGTGCTCCCACCCAGCGAGCACCTGCATCAAGGAAATCAAAGCGTGTATGAAAAAGGTGAATCGAGCAACCGTGCTACACACGCTGGAACATCAGACTCACCCTTTGAGATTTTCGAAGAGGATACGCCGACCGAGCATCCTGGTCCGTCAACCGAGCACATGCTCAGTCGAGAAACTCCAACAACTTCGGCCAGCAATCCGACAGCGAGGGTGTATAAACCCAAAGTTCCGTATCCTGTACCACCCAAGAAGTCTCGCAAGGACTTGGAGGATGCTAAATGCAGGGAGATGCTCAAGGACCTTACCGTGAAGCTGCCTCTCGCGGATGCTGTCCAGATGATACCTGCCCTGAAGAGGTACATGAAGACTCTGGTCTCTGGTAAGATCGTTGAGGAAGAGAAAGTGATGGCAGTCTCGAAAGAATGCAGTGCTGTACTGCAAAACAAGGTGTTGACAAAGAGAGGCGATCCTGGGCGATTTGTTTATCTGTCATGATTGGTCCTATGACTTTCGCTTGCTCCCTCTGCGATCTTGGTTCTAGCGTGAACCTCATGCCATATTCAGTGGCTAAACGTTTGGGTTTCACCAAGTTCAAACCCACACGTATTTCGTTGGTATTTGCTGATAGATCCACTAAATTACCTAAGGGCGTTTTGGAGGATTTGCACGTGCGGATTGGAGACACTTTGATCCCTACCGACTTTGTGGTATTGGAGCTCGATGAAGAACCGAAAGATCCCCTCATCCTTGGCCGACCATTCCTTTGCACAGCTGTGCACTTATTGATGTCCGGAATGGAGTGATTGATCTTCAGCTAGGCGATATGGTTATGACATTCGAGATGAACAAGCTGCTGAAGAAGCCCATGCTTGACGGCCAGACCTTCACGGTGGAAGGTGTTGATGACGTTTTTGATGAGGCAGCTGAAGAACTTCTTTGCCCGGATCCTCTTGAAACTGCCTTAACCCTAGCCGAACGAGAGCATGGTTTCATGAGTGAGGACGCCGACAGCTTCTCTAAGATGCTAGATTCCAGCCGGCGAATGGAGCAGATGGTGGCATACACAAGCTTAGAAGATGAGGAAAACTCGGCCGCAACAGAAGGAGCACCCGCTCAGATTCCGCGAGCACCTGCTCCGCCTCTTGATCCAAACGATAGCCCCTGGAGCGAGTTGAAAGCTCCTAAATTAGAGCTTAAAACTCTACCAGCCGGGCTCAGGTATGCATTCCTTGGAACAAACTCTACTTACCCTGTGATCATTAATGCTGATTTGAACAATGTAGAGGTAGCCTTGCTTTTGTGTGAACTTAGAAAGTATAGAAAGGCTATAGGGTATTCGCTAGATGACATTCCTGGAATCTCTCCTGATCTTTGCATGCATAGGATACATCTAGAAGATGAATCGATGAGCTCTATCGAACATCAGAGGAGATTAAACCCGAATCTAAAAGATGTCGTTAAGAAGGATAATGAAACTTCTAGAAGCTGGGGTGATTTATGCTATATCTGATAGTACTTGGGTTAGTCCTGTTCATGTAGTTCCTAAGAAAGGCGGAATCACTGTAGTCAAGAATGATAGGGATGAACTGATACCAACCAGGACAATAACCGGCCATAGGATGTGTATAGATTATCGCAAACTGAATGCTGCAACTCGCAAAGATCACTTCCCTCTACCCTTTATCGATCAGATGCTTGAAAGACTTGCTAACCATCCATACTACTGCTTTTTAGATGGTTATTCAGGTTTCTTTCAGATCCCCATTCATCCGGACGACCAGGAGAAGACGACATTCACATGTCCCTATGGCACGTTCGCTTACCGGCGCATGCCATTCGGATTGTGTAATGCTCCGGCAACCTTCCAACGTTGCATGATGTCGATCTTTACTGACCTAATCGAAGACATCATGGAGGTGTTCATGGACGACTTCTCGGTGTATGGAGACTCTTTCTCTCACTGTTTGTCTAATCTATGCAGGGTACTTCAGCGATGTGAGGAAAAGCACCTAGTTCTGAATTGGGAGAAATGCCACTTTATGGTCAGGAACGGGATTGTGCTCGGGCATCGGATTTCAGAGGATGGAATCGAAGTGGACAAAGCCAAGGTCGAGGTTATGATGAACCTACAACCGCCAACCTCAGTCAAGGGAATCCGCAGTTTTCTGGGTCATGCCGGCTTCTACAGACGCTTCATCAAAGACTTTTCCAAAATAGCCAGGCCTCTTACACGCCTACTCTGCAAGGAGGTGAAGTTTGAGTTCGATGATGCATGCCTCGAAGCGTTCCATACGATCAAGGGAGCTCTCATCAGCGCACCCATTGTGCAACCGCCGGACTGGAGTCTTCCTTTTGAGGTGATGACTGATGCTAGTGATTATGCTGTTGGAGCAGTTCTCGGACAAAGGAAAGACAAGAAGCTTCACGTTATCTACTATGCTAGCCGCACATTGGATGAAGCTCAGTGCAAGTATGCCACAACCGAAAAGGAGCTCCTAGCGGTTGTCTTTGCCTTTGAGAAGTTTCGGTCATATCTCGTCGGATCCAAGGTTATAGTTCATACAGATCATGCAGCGCTCAAGTACCTCTTGACGAAAAAGGATGCCAAACCGCGGCTACTCCGTGGATTCTTCTCTTACAAGAATTCGACCTCGAGATCAAGGACAAGAAAGGAATAGATAATGGAGCTGCCGACCATTTATCTAGGATGCGGATTGACGAAGAACTCCCACTCAATGACAACCTCCCGGAAGAACAGGTGTACTCGATCGGAGCATTCCAAATCAAGGAAGCACGTGCTCCCACCCAGCGAGCACCTGCTCAGCCTGAATTCTGCAACCAAATCGAAAGCGGCCAACGTCCTCAGATTCCTTGGTTTGGCGAGATTGCGAATTATCTAGCTGCTGATATGGAACCACGCGGTTTTGTAGGCAACAAAAGGAAGAAATTCCTTAAGGATATCCGGCATTACTTCTGGGATGAGCCATACCTCTACAAGCACTGCCCAGATGGCTTGTTTAGACGTTGCGTAACTGAGGAGGAGATACCAGAGATTCTGTTTCACTGTCACGGCTCTTCATATGCCGGACACTTCGCCACTTTCAAGACAGTCTCCAAGGTTCTGCAAGCTGGATATTGGTGGCCTACGATGTTCAAGGATGCTCAGCGCTTTATCTCTCGATGCGATTCATGCCAGCGACAGGGCAACATCAGCAAGCGAAATGAAATGCCGCAGAACTTCATTCTCGAAGTTGAGGTGTTTGATGTTTGGGGGATCGACTTTATGGGCCCGTTTCCTTCTTCTTTTGGGAACGAGTACATACTCGTCGCAGTGGATTACGTGTCCAAATGGGTTGAGGCTATTGCGAGTCCCACAAACGATGCAAGGGTGGTGATCAAGTTGTTCAAGTCCATCATCTTCCCTAGGTTCGGAGTTCCGCGAGTAGTCATTAGCGATGGAGGCTCTCACTTCATCAACAAGATCTTTGAGACTCTGCTACGCAAGAATGGTGTGAAGCATAAGGTCGCAACTCCTTATCATCCGCAGACTAGTGGGCAAGTCGAGGTATCTAACCGCGAGATCAAGAGCATATTGCAGAAGACAGTGGGAACGACTAGGAAGGACTGGGCTTCCAAGTTGGACGATGCTCTATGGGCCTACCGGACTGCCTACAAAACGCCACTCGGGACTACTCCATTCAACCTCGTCTACGGCAAAGCTTGTCATCTCCCTGTTTGAGTTGGAATTCAAAGCCGCATGGGCAGTTAAGCTGCTCAACTACGACATCAAACCAGCTTCGGAAAGGCGTATGATGCAGCTGCATGAACTCCAGGAGATTAGGCACCTCGCCTATGAGAACTCGAAGATATACAAGGAGCGCACCAAAGCCTATCATGACAAGCGCATTCTCGCTCGCCACTTCGCTCCCAATGACCAGGTTCTACTCTTTAACTCCCGGCTGAAGCTGTTTCCCGGGAAGCTACGATCACGCTGGTCAGGACCTTTTTCAATCAAGGAAGTACGACCTTATGGAGCTGTAGTATTGCTGGACGAAAAGGGGAGAGAATTCGTTGTCAATGGTCAGCGTCTGAAGCCATACCTCGCTGATTCATCTATCGCACAAGGGGAATCCTTTCCCTTAAGCGACCCTCCTCAAACCTAATTAGCTCACCAAGTCAAGCTAGTGACTTAAACCAAGCGCTGAGTGGGAGGCAACCCACTGGTAAGAATTTTTACTTTATTTTATTTTCTTTTGCTTTTGATTTTTGGTTTTGGTTTTCTTTGTTTCAGATAAAAAAAAAAAAAAAAAAAAAAAACAAAACAAAACGGGCGAGCACCTGCTCCGCCATGGTGCTCTTCCCTGCCGACCCAGGTAAGTTTTCTCCGACTTTTCTCTAGCTTATTCTCACACCGAGACGGTGTGAAGTAAGTCTGGGGGAGGATCGTACCTTGAGTCAGTATTTTATTGAGTCGTTTTGTTTTTCTATTTAGAGTCAGTCCATCATATGGGTCAAATCGAAACTTGTGGAGATTAGGACCAAAATCTATGATGAGTTCTTAACCACTTATGAATTTGACCCGCTTTCTAGTGAACATTGCTGCAGAATTTAGAGTACAGAGACGAGCCGACACCTTCTCACAATCGGATCCTTCCTCAGGCCAGAAATCTTCAATCCCTTTAAGGTTTATCGGATAGGCTTTAGACTCTATTTTATATGGACGTAATCTGGACTTTAATTCTTCTTGTTATTGGCACTAGGATTAGAAAACGTGTTACATAATATATTCAGGACTTCTTATCCCTTTTGCCACTCTTGCTGATCCTGAATAGCTAGCTTTTAGTTAGTACCTCACCCTCACCCTAACCATCTTTTTATACCACATGCACTTGTATTTTTTATTTCTCATCTATGCAGATATGTGCAAAAAGGTCGGGGAGAAAAGGACTGACGCAACTTCTGATTCACTCTCGCTGAGGAAGATGTCAGGAGAAAGCTAGAAAAATTCACGAGCACATGCTCGCTATACTCGCTGATTTAGAGCACCTGCTCAGCGATGTCCAGAAAAGAAACAAGCCTAAAAACGACCTACTGGGGTATAAGGACGAAAAAGGATCACTTTTAGCCAAAGGGCACACACACAAGTAAAGTCCCCCTATCCATAAGGTAACTCTTTCAAAAAAAAAAAAAAAAAAAAAAAAAAAAAAAAGAGAGAAACCGAGCTAGTAGCTCAAGGATATGGGGTGGCGAGTTAGTAACTCAAAATGTGTGTCCCGAAGCATGAGTAAATCGCAAGAAAGCAAGGAAGAAAAGAGGAATGAAGATAAAATCGATTAAAGGAGGAGAGTGAATTAGAGGTTGTGGACATCAATGAGTCCGTTCTCCCTTGCCGTTTTGTGCGATATCCTGCACTCTCTTGAAACAAGGTAGCCCTAAACACGCTTAAGCTCCATCATTAAATATTAGCCTGATCTTTACCGAGCCTCGTTTTACTTAGCTAGTGTCTTTAGCAAGAAGCCCACGCCACCTCTAATTGAATGTAGAGAGTCTATTGTCTTGAACTTAGATTTTTCTAGGATTGTAAGCCATATGGTTTGAGGTTGGTGAACTTTGTTGTTGAGGTTTTCGGTAAGGCAATGTATCTCTTATTCTAAGGTATGTGGTCTGATGATATTGGTCTATTCATGGTTTCTGAGATTTTGTGAGTCTCCACCGATTTCTCTATGTCTTGACTTTAGTTTTGTTTGAGGACAAACAAAGATCTAAGTCTGGGGGAATTGATATGTTGGATTTTGACCCATACTAACCTTTTTATCTAATGACTTTTTAGAGTTTTTGAGTTTATTTCAGGAGATTTTAGGTAGCTTTGGAGCTGTTATTGGAGTTTGGAGCATTTGGAACCTTTGGAAAAGAAAAGAACAAGAATTGAAGAAAAGAAGGAAAATCCTGCAATTATCACCAACTTCAATCGGCGAGCACATGCTCACAAATTTCGGCCACCAAGCGAGCACATGCTCGCCGCGGAAAAATAAAAAGGAGGGTTTAACCTAATGAATTGCAGCCGACTTTTGAGAGAGCAGCCACCTCCCAGCCGCCTATGTCTCATGTTATAAATACTCCTCTTAGTCTTAGGTTTTATTATCCTTTTTCATATTCTATTCTCTTTGCTTTTTGGCTTTTAGCTTTCAATACCTAGGATTTCTATTGTAAGGGAGAAGATCTCTGCCACAATTCTGAGAAGATTTCTGAACCCTAATCTCTTTTTATTATCGATTTCTATGCAGTCTTTTTACCTTATTGTTTTGCTTTCTTCATTCATTATGTCTGAGTAGATTTCTTAGTTAGGTTAGGGTTTCTCAAAGGAATCCATGAGCTAGGGTTAAACACAAATAGGCAACAAAAATCGATGTCTTCACCCTTGTTAATCTTAATGCTTGAATCGATTTGATCACTTGATTCATTGATCTTAGGTTTAATTTAGACAACGACAGTTGCTAGGTTGCTAGAAGAAACATTGGTGAGCAATTTATTCATTACCTACGACAGTAGATGTATTGGAGAATTGTGAACATATCAAACCTGATCTATAATGCTTGTCTGCGATTTTCTAGGGCCAACGACAGTTAGGATTCTCTAGGTCGTTAGATAAAGTTGTTAATGCCACGACAGTGGATTGATATTATTTTCGTGTTTGAGTTCTAGACTGGTTCTTAATCTTAACCTGAATAGTTGTTTGACCCGTTGCTCTTGGATTGCCTGCGATTTATCCTAACCTAGCGCTTTTTATTAATTGTTTTCACAACCGATTTAGATTTACTCTTGTTAGATTCGATTTCCGACTTCATCTTGATTTATCTTAGCTTTTTATTTAGTCTTAAAAACCATAGAGTAAGCTTGGTCTTCGTGGGATCGATCCCTAAATACTACTCCGATTTGCTGTGCACTTGCAGTAGGAAGTTAGGGTTAAAACCTGTACATCAGGTTTCGGGTGTGGCGTTAGATGCCACGTTCCTGTTCCCATCCTTCGAAGGTTTTTGATGAATATGATTTTCACCGTTCCTCCCGTGTCACCAAGACTTTCGAAACTTCGTATCCCCCGATCGATAAGGCCAATAACTGCAGGTTCGTTTGCGGGTTATCGATCTCCGTCTTCTCCTTCCGGAAAGTCATCGTCTGGCCCGCGTTTTTTGCCTGTGATCTCCAGTCCTTGCTTTCCGTTACATACGCTCGGGCCGACCGTGATGTCCTAGCTGCTCCTCCCTTTCGGCTGTTCTCGCGTCGTCTATTCTTCTTTCGGCTGCCATGGTCTTCCGCTCTGTATCCTGTTGTTCTTGAATAAAGAATATTTCTCGTCCCCACAGACGGCGCCAAACTGTGAGAGCCGAAACCCACACTGTCGAAATTTATATTTTGCGGGGCTCCGAAAATTCTATTAAACAAGAACTAAAGTGTAAAAAAATAAAAAGATGAGAAAGATGATTTTATTAATAATTCTCTAAGTACAAAAATATTCGAGAAAGCTTATTGTCTTAAATCTCGAAAGCTCTTTGTTGGGGTCAAAATCGCCTCCTCGGAGATTGATAGAACGAGGACTCAACATCAAGACATGGCGGCTGAACTTGTCCCGAGCATCACGCTTCAGCCGCCCAGCATCTTTCCATCAAGACATGGCGGCTGAACTTGTCCCGAGCATCATGATTCAGCCGCCCATCATCTTAGGATCAAACATGGCGGCTGGACTTGTCCTGAGCATCACGCTTCAGCCGCCCAGCATCGTTGCATCAAGACATGGCGGCTGGACTTGTCCCGACCATCATGTTTCAGCCGCCCATCATCTTAGCATCAAAACATGGCGACTGGACTTGTCCTGAGCATCATGCTTCAGCCGCCCAGCATCTTTGCATCAATACATGGCGGCTGGACTTGTCCCGAGCATCATGCTTCAGCCGCCCAGCATCGTTGCATCAAGACATGGTGGCTGGACTTGTCCCGAGCATCATGCTTCAGCCGCCCAGCATCGTTGCATCAAGACATGGCGGCTGGACTTGGCCTGAGCATCATGCTTCAGCCGCCCAGCATCTTTGCATCAATACATGGCGGCTGGACTTGTCCCGAGCATCACGCTTCAGCCGCCCAGCATCGTTGCATCAAGACATGGCGGCTGGACTTGTCCCGAGTATCACGCTTCAGCCGCCCAGCATCTTTGCATCAAGACATGGCGGCTGAACTTCGGCTCTCACAGTTTGGCGCCGTCTGTGGGGACGAGAAATATTCTTAACTCTTATAATGAGGGGATACGGAAATAAGACGATGACCAGAAGAACCGACAACACAAGCAACCAGCCGCCGGAGGAGCTCTCGGAGGAGTAATCGACACCGGAGCGACTAGAGCCGGGACAACCGTCGCTGCGCTGACTGGAGCCGGAATGACCGGAACCGAGACAACCGCAGCAGGAGCAATCATAACGAGAGCAAATAATGCCGGAGCGACGATCGTCGAAATCAACCACTCTGAGGAAGACCCGCTCATCAGCGGCCTTTCAATCGAAGACCACGGGATGCAAAGAGTTCTAGTCGACGCGGGAAGTTCGGTCAATGTCTTATTCCGGGAAACCCTTCGGAGGATGAACATTGGGACCTGGCATCTCACGACCCATCCAAAACCATTGATTGCTTTCACCGGAAAGACGACAATGACAATCGGGACAGTCCAACTCCCCGTAATAACAAAGGAAACGAAGAAAGACGTGGAGTTCTCTGTAGCGGACCACACGAAAATTTACGACTCGACGAATGACGAAGACATCCTGCCGGCCAAAACGACCGCTGCCGGAGCGACGATCGCTGGGACAACCGGACAACCAACATGGAAGAAGACGTGACGACAACGGACGAGTTGAAGATCATGCTGGCCGCGGTCCCAGAGCGACAAGATTAACGAGACGAAACGGTGACTCAACAGTTTCAAACCGTCCGAGACAAAAGACGAGCTAGGAACGTCTCACCAGAAGGAAGCTTAAGGCAAGGACGACGGACCATCGGTGCAAGACGTCTCAAATTCTCGCCTCAGGCGGCAACGCCAGGAAGGCAAAACACGAGGGAACAAACCCCAGCCGGGACAAGAATGGCTCATTCCGGGATGCCGCCGCGACAACCGCAGAATGCCACAAGGCAAAAATCGAGCAGCTTGATTTGACGGTGACCAACGAAGAAAACGGAGGAACCACCACATATGGAGCTAGCCAAGACACGAACGAGACGGACGGTGAAGCAGAAAACACAACATCAATTCCCGAACCAAAGACGATGATGGACGAGGACCTAGAACGGCAAACTGGACAAGCAAAGGTGAATGGATCGGTGGCCCAAGAATTGACGTTGATCCGGGACGAAATGCGAATCATGAACATCCCTCCGAGAAGAAACTTAAGACGAAACTGCAGGATCATCGAAGCGAAACCTCTCCGATTCGTACTGCCAGAAGAACATAACTCGATCAAGCGAAGCTCGATTGGGAAAAGAATGGAACCGTCCGGATCCCCACTGCTGAAACGGAAGAACACCACGGGGCGAGCAGCTGGGCTATGGACTCGCAGCGTGGACTATGACGAAATGGCCTATTGCACTTTCCACAAAGTCAAAGGTCATATAACCGCAAATTGCAAGACGATTGCAAGAATGCTTGCAACAAAGTTCCTAACAGGAAAACTCGGAAGCGATATAGCGAAGGAAAACCGGAAACGTAAGAAAGCGGACGCAAGTATCGAGCCACGATGTAAGGCGAGCAGAATCTACAAGTCCGAGAGAACGGAGATTCTGTCCACGAAAGACAGGATCTACCGAGAAGAACAAACGATCTTGAAAAAAGGACATGTCCAAGATGACAGAAGTCACCACGGACGAATCCGTGTCAAAGGCCTAGCCTTACTCCAAAGAAAAACAAAAAAAAAAAAACGGAACTACGGTTGACTTGATCCCTTTTCACGAAGGGTACGTAGGCAGCTCGCTTAAAAAATGAGTTCAATTGCCTCCCTCTATAAAAAAAAAAAGGGGGAGTGGGTCCGTATATACATACTCCTGAATTTTCAAAAAAAATTCGATATGACGAACATTGAGACTTAGCATCTCATAACGAGTCCAGAAACTCGGAAAACTTACCGAAAATACCGATCCGGACGAAAATCGGGACTGAGCATCTCGTAACTCGTCCGGAGAAACAAACAGTCTAGAAAGATCCGAGGTGACGAACATTGAGACTTAGCATCTCATAACACTTCCAGAACTCGAACGATCCTCAGAGAAACGAACCCGGATAAACATCGGGGCTTAGCACCTCAACACCCATTTACACCCATTTAAGGCTCAATGCATTTCACGAAAATGTCGATCCGGATGAACATCGACATTTAGCATCTCGCAACCTATCCGGATAGACAAGCAAAGAAGAGTTCGCAAAATAATTCGAGAAGATGAACGCCAGGATATGGCATCTCGCAAAACATCTCAATAATCAATCCGGGCAAGAACCTGCGACTCGCTCGAGTTCCTTCTTAAAGAGCGCCAAAGTCAAAATTCCGGATGAAAATCGGGACTTAGTATCTTGAAACCCATCCGGAATCCTTCACTCAATTTCATTCTTAAAGAGCGCCAAAGTCAAAATTCTGGATGAAAATCGGGACTTAGTATCTTGAAACCCCTCCGGAATCCTTCACTCGATTTCCTTCTTAAAATAACGACAGAGTCAAAATTTCGGATGAAAATCGGGACTTCGTATCTTGAAACCCATCCGGAATCCTTCACTCAATTTCCTTCTTAAAAGAACGACAGAGTCAAAAATTTCGGATGAAAATCGAGACTTAGAATCTTGTAACCCATTCGGCATCCCTCACTCGAGTCTCTGTAAAAGAAAGTCAAGAACTCCGGATGAGGATGAAGATATAGTGTCTTAGAAACCACTCAAGTTTCTTCCAATGGGACGACGAAAATCGGGGACTCCGGATGAGCACTGCAACTTAGCATCTCGCGACCCATCCAAAACCGTTGATTGGTTTCACCGGAAAGACGACAATGACAATCGGGACAGTCCAACTCCCCGTAATAACAAAGGAAACGAAGAAAGACGTGGAGTTCTCTGTAGCGGACCACCCGAAAATTTACGACTCGACGAATGACAAAGACATCCTGCCGGCCAAAACGACCGCTGCCGGAGCGACGATCGCCGGGACAACCGGAACAACCAACATGGAAGAAGACGTGACGACAACGGACGAGTTGAAGATCATGCTGGCCGCGGTCCCAGAGCGACAAGATCAACGAGACGAAACGGCGACTCAACAATTTCAAACTGTCCGAGACAAAAGACGAGATAGGAACGTCTCACCAGAAGGAAGCTCAAGGCAAGGACGACGGACCATCGGTGCAAGACGTCTCAAATTCTCGCTTCAGGCGGCAACGCTTGGAAGGCAAAACACGAGGGAACAAACCCCAGCCGGGACAAGAATGGCTCATTCCGGGATGCCGCCGCGACAACCGCAGAATGCCACAAGGCAAAGAAGAGAATGCGGCGGGCTGACCGAAGGGAGAAACTGGCGGCCTGGCACGTTGAGAGAGAGAATGTGGTGGCTTGGGGTGTGCAAGGAGAGAATGTGGCGGCTTGGAATGTGCAAGGAGAGAATGTGGCGGCTTGGCACGTTCAAAGAGAGAATGTGGCGGCTTGAGCATCCATGGAGGAGAAACGGGCGGCCTGGCTCGTCCTAGAGGATAATGTGGCGGTTTGAGCATCCATGGAGGAGAAACGGGTGGCCTGACTCGTCCTAGAGGAGAATGTGGCAGCTTAAGCATCCATGGAGGAGAAACGGGCGGCCTGACTTGTCCTAGAGGAGAATGTGGCGGCTTGAGCATCCGTGGAGGAGAAACAGGGGGCCTGACTCGTCCTAGAGGAGAATGTGGCGGCTTGAGCATCCA